>WAAE01012960.1:17001-36994 GCA_013400495.1 Nicator chloris
CTTTCTCCCACCAGGAAAATATTTGTTGGCCAAGTGGCTTTTACCAGACTGAGACATCTACTTATTCTGAAGTTTCCATACAAATACCTGCAGCTGGAAATTCTGCCCACCAAAACCTGTTAAAAATACTAGCTTCTTGCAAGCTTTCAAACAGATTTCTTTGCTTAGGCTTGGCTATGCTGTAAACCAGTCTAACATTTCATGCATAAGTGAATTTCAAGTGAGTCACAGGAGAAAGCAAGATTTGGTAATTTGTTTCAGCAAGTACAACTGGTTTGCTAGTAATTAGAAGGATCTTTAGAAGGGAACCAGCAAAGCATGTCATTCTTTTTCTTCTCACCTTAACAAACTCTCATTGAGAGATACATAACAAGAACAGAATGAGGTAAGACAAGAAGATGAGATGTGGGAAAATGGGAGTAGAAGGGAAATTACAGAGACAGAATCTGAAGGAGAGGCAGAAGCAGAAATGAAAAATAAAAGAAAGTGCTCAAGGAGAAAGACATCAAAATGCATGAAAAACTAAAAAATATAGGATAATGAAAGAGTTAAGCAACAAGAGAAAAAATGGACTGGAGTAGGTTTTCAGCTGGAAAGAAGGGTGAATGTTACAGGGTACAGCTTAATGCAGTCCAAGAGTAAAAGCATGGTGAGAACAGTAGTTCAAGAATCAAGCAACAGCAGTAAGGCTCCTCATGCTTCATCTGCTCCTAAAGGCTCAGAGCTTGCTACTCTGGGAGAAGGGAACTGTTCCATAGAGCTGCCCAGCTGGGGAAGGACTCTCCTCACATCACCCACAGCTATGTTTATTATTTTAAGAATATTGCACAGAGGAGGCCAGCACCAGTTACAGAAACATGGACTTCAGCTTCTGTAACTCACCCAGCAGCACATCTGCCTGTGCTGCTTCTCATTTACAGTTACTTTGCTATTCCCAAAACAATTGTTGGCTTAACAGAACAAGCTTGCAAACAGTTACTACACTATGGCAGAAAGCACAACTTAAGAGCACCTCACCTTTCTCTGACTTCCCCTCTTCACCATGCCCAACATTTCAGTACAAATCTCCAACACCAGCCTCAAACTGCACAAAGCCAAAAATATGTTCAGAATGCTCCTGTCCTGAGAAATTTGTACTTGGCATGCCTGACCTGCCAGCATATTTTTTGTTAAGATCTTCTGCAGTTTGGAAAAGCAGTATCTTCCCCTCTGCCAGGACTAGTAGGGGAAGCCAGGGTAAAATGAGGGAGGATGCAAAGTCCCCTTTAAGATTCTGCAGAATTTGTATTACTAAGCTTAATAAAGCACTTGGATTTATCAGCCAGACCCGCACCTATCTAGCTCCAGAATCATAGAGGTTCTCTTTGGTCTTCTGCTTTACACCTTGGAAGGACTTGCTGCCCACAGAACACCTTCTGCTAGGCCATAAGGTGTGTAGCCCCTCTTGTTCTTAGCTGACTTTACAGGAGGGAGCATGAAGGCTTATTGAGGGTTTGCGTTTTTTCCCCCATTCATCACAAACACTTATTCTTAGAGTTCTTCAATGAGCAGAATCTGGTGCGTATGTCTTCCAATTCCTTTTCTAAATTTCTCTCTTTTCTTCTCTGCTAGTTGAGATTCTCCTCATTTTGCAGCTGTCTCCACAGAACATTGTTGATCTGTAACCCCATCATCTGCCTGTTTTCCTAAGGAAGGCTACTGCTTTGTTTCATTTGTTTTCAGAACGTAGTAGACCTCACCCAAAAAAAAAAAACCCAAAAAAACCAAAACAAAACCCCAAGCCACCAAACCCCGCTCAGACCTCCACCTCCTCCAGCCAAGAGGGTAAAGCCCAAAAGTGACCTGCTGGCCCCAGGGCTGTCCCCAGCAGTGCTGGGAACTGCCCTTCCCAGGTGTGCTCAGGCAGCCCTGATGAGCACCGGCCACTCGCCCTCCCTCTCTCACTCCTCTGTCGTGCATTTGCTCCAAACTCACCAACTTGGCCCTTAAAGCCCCACACCTGTTTGATCTCTTCCCTTGGCTCTGCACAGGTGAAACCCTTCTGAGGCTTCCTGCACCAAAAAAAAAAAAACCACCAAACCCCCCCCCCAAAAAAACCAAAAAAACACCCCCAAAAAAACCAAAAAAAAAAAAAAAAAAACCCCCCAAAAAAAACAAAAAAAAAAAAAAACAAAAAAAAAAACAAAAAAAAAAACAAAAAAAAAAACAAAAAAAAAAACAAAAAAAAAAACAAAAAAAAAAAAAAAACAAACAACCACCAAAAAAAAAGACTTTATGCTTGATTTTCTTTGGAAGGGATTACTATTGAAAAGACGTTAAGATGTTGTTAGTGGTGTAATAAGCATTTTAGTATTGGGAGCCTATTTTCTGTAGCAGAGTAACAGTTTTCCTAATCTTCTGGGAAAGGTACTCTTATGGAAATCAGCTGCAGAGATTGCTTCTGCAGTTACCAGGATGAGATAATTACTTTTCTTCTGATGTTGCACTAACTCTAAATTTTGAACAATGACCTGGACCAGCCTTTTTGTCCAAATTTTCTTTTTTTTTTCCCGTTTTTTCCTCTCACATCTTTTGTTTACTTTCTAAGTCAGATTTTCATCATTCTTGTTTGCGTTGGCTTTTTTTCCCTGTACATTTTACTGAATAGCAAACTATTTATAAAACAAAATAAAAAAGGAACAATAAAAGTATATTTATTAAATCCTTACTCTATTCGTTATTCTTTTAGTTTTAGCAGCTCTTTTTTCACCTGAGTATTTACACTGTCAAGTTCTTTTATGTTGTTATATAGCAGACAGGAGTGTAATAGCAGCAGAACTATAATAATAAATAGTTATGTGCTATTGCTTTTCTGCAGTTATTTAACACAATTATTACTGAAGTAATAACATTAATGTCTATCTCCAGATGCTTTGCTGAGAAAATTGAGACAATAATGAGAAGCATGGCTTACAATTAAACAAAGTGAGAATTTATTGTTGGGAAAGAATTACAATAATGACAGGGAAAGTTGCAGCTTTGCTCATCACATTCATTTCCTTAGCTTTGGATGTAGGAAGGCTGTGGTTTCAGACGTTACTGGAGCTACCAACAGGGGAATTAGGAGAAGCTTAATGCATAGACAACACTAAGGAAATTCATTCAGTAACGTAGAAAGCTTCTTATGATGGTGCTTATGATGTAGGCTTTGACTCATTTTAGATTAGTCATGCACTTAACTTCCTCCAGGAATACACCTTTGTTCATCTACATATACTTTACTCTTGTAACACAAAGAAACAGACTGACTTCTATTTGTATTTTCCCAAAATAAAATTCCATTTTGCAAACAATTCAAGCTTTTGAAATTTAAAGTATCTTTCTTAACTATTAGGAAAACAAAGTAAAGGAAAAAAAAACCCCTGAAGCTTTGCTTCCCTGTCAATGTCACTTATGCAACTGTGTTTAAACTTCCTGAAGCAGCCAGAGAAATTGGATTCCTACTTCTTCCTCTCTCAGAGGTCCAAAATAAAAGGCAAAATATTGTCTACAAATTGCTTGGGTTCAGAATTTATTCATGATTCTTGATGAAAAGAACTACAATTGCAAATGTCAGTATAATACAGAAAATCAGTGCAAATAGTTTTGTTTTATAAACTAGTTGCCTTGTCTTACTGATCAAAGGATTCTGAGTATTCATGGGAAGTTTTTCCTTCTGTACATAAAAGTCATATCAAGGAAAGACATTTAAAAATATATGCTGAAAATATTCATGAAGAACACAGAAATATGTTTGAACAAAAAAAAAAATGGGGAAAAGGTAATTCTGTCTCTCAATAACATGATGCTTACACAGGTACCTGCTACCAGTTCTGCTTTTCTGTCATTTTGTGACCACAGCTTTAGCACGCTGCATCAACACATTACTAGACAGAGATTTAAACTGGTTATCACATAATCTACTTTTATTCTTCTGATCATGTCCAGCTCTGCTTGACTACATTATGCATTTTCTAGGAAATTAATCTTACCTCACTTGCTAATATCCCATTACAATCAGAAAATTCAATAAGGATTGCTCTCCAGTCAGATTTCATGAAAAAAATAAACTCCAAACCAAAAAACCCCTATGTATGTGTTCCGAAGTAGTTTATATAAGCATTTCTTAATATCGGGTCCAGTGAATGTTCCTTTATGTTACACAAGACGCAGTACTGCCTCTTGCATACTCTGTCCATCAGCAGAGAAGGATTTATGTTTTTAACATCTGTGTTTTTTCAGATCTATAGTGTTTTCTAGGATTGTTTTCTGATTCCTATATACACTACTCCAAACAGACTTATTCAAAATCTCTGTGGTTGTAAAAATGGCCTGTATTTACCTTTGAAAATTAAACATGGCTGGTAAAATGGTCCAACAATGTTTCCATTCAAAGAATAAAGGATACTGGTGATTATTTTTGAATGCTTGAGATAAGATTAGTGACTACGACGAGAGTGACACAAGTTCCTACATCTATCATGAAAATCTCCTGTTACAGCGAATGTCGGTGAAATTAACAGGAGTTTACAGGGTGAATAAACACTACCACTAGGCTGTCAACATGCATGCACAATTGTGGTACTCTCAACATTTTCTGAGATTGACAAGGAGTTTTTATAACGGCTCAGTCCACTGTAGCCATTAATACCCACGATGCAACCATCTCCTGACCAGACATGGAATAATATTTCTTAAGGGCTTTGCTTACAGAGAAAAATGAAGTATCAGTTCTAGGGAGTTGGTTGTTATTATATGGAAATACTCACTGTTTGCATTCTTACCAACTTCTCTTCCACATAATAAAAGTAAAAATTTTGCTTTAAAAAACCAGTGCATAGTTAATGTATTAGAGAGGGACTGAAGAGAGAGAAAATGGAAAAAAAAAATACATGGGTAAGGAAGTGAACAATTCATGAAGTGCTTATTGTAATGAGAAAGTTTCAACACATATGCACGGTTTTAGTAAATAAAAATATGTCAAAGATGTTAGTTCTAACACCTGAACTTTAGAAAAGTACTTTGCAATTTTTGTCCATTTAACATGATTTTAAATTACATCATATGCTTTAAAGGTGCTTTGGAAATAATTAGTGAATTAAGTAATGCAAAGATATTTTTCCTAAATGCTGTATTTGCATTTATCCAAAGCATAAACAATTCTTTTTTAACTCTGCAAATTAAACTGCCTTTGAAAAAGGCTTTTCTGCAAAAATGTCTTTTTTCACACTCAAAAGAATTTATATCATAAACTAAGAATTCCTTTTGCTCTTTCAATTCTTTTCCCCTCATATTTTTCCTTCTCTAATTTCTACAAAAGTATTAGCAAATCTTGGGAGAAAAGCATGAATCATTATTACCACTGTCTTTTACCGAGGAAAGTCTTTATTAAGTTCTAGAGGTATTATGTTATAAAAGGAAATACGTAAACAATATAGTCTCTATCTTCTGTTGCATGTTCTCTGGAGTAATTCTGGCTGAGTGTTTCCTTGCATGAATTCCTCCTCTAAACCAGATGGCACTATTTTACTTCACATTCATAACCTTTGGAATTCAGCAGCTTTATTCAAGGCCCTTTTATTCGGCATACTTAGAAAATATGAAAAAGCTAGATCAAATGCATTCTACTCATTTATTTTTAAATGCCTTAATTATTAACTTGAAAGCAACTTTTATGTTCAAAGACTGAAAGTTTTTAAGGAGCCTTTCTACTGAACATCAGCTTCTTAAAAACAAAGGTCATGTCTGGAGAGTAATTCAATTTAGGCATTTAATCCTGGACTCAGTCTCAAGACGTCAAACAACAGCTCTCCCATCAGCAGGTTAGGAGGTACTTGCCCCATCATTTTTGTCAAAGAACAGAGAGGATTCTGGTAAGCTAAAAAAAATTGCTCTGCTGCACTTTATGTGCACTGAAAGACCGATGCTCAGAAGCATGGATTTTTATTGTGATGTGGCAACAGTGAATTAACTCAGTAAAAGGTAGGTTACAGCTCCTTACTGTATCCTATCTGAAACATACTGATTAGTGGTTTCAGTGTCCTCTTTGAGCACTGCACTACAACAAACTGTGTGCACCCCTTGTCAGGTGCACCCCAAAAGGTGTCCTTACCAGGTTTCACACATATTAATGGTTATTAATCTCACAATTTGACTGTGGCTACACCTCTTCAGGAGATTTAGCCTGTAAATCCTAAGGGATGAGGGAACTGGACATTTGAATGCTGTGCAAGTGTGGTCACTAGGACAGGCTTAGAACCTTACTAAAAAGCATTGCATTTATGCCCACGGCATTTTTTTCTTTAGGAATATATCAAATTGTTACATGGTTTCCAGGCAAATCTTTAAAATATCCAAATCTTTCAAATTAATCATAGTAAGCAGAGTCCATGTATGTTTTTTCCTTGTGAATGTGAAAGACCTCCTTAAGATAGGTATCAAGAAGACGGATCATCAGGTGTTTTGAGCTACATAATCTGGCAGCAGATGATCTTTAAAAGGTCTCTTCCAACCAAACCAACCTTCCAAGCCAGGACATTCTATGATTCTGTGGTATCAAAAAATGGTAGTTCTCCTGAACTTCTTGAGTGTGAAAATGAAGAATAAACAAAACCTATATCCTATCAGTGCTTTTCTTAAAAAATAAAAAAATACTACTGTGCTTAAAAATTACTATCCCTCACTGTCCGAACTGACTGGTGGGGAGGCTATTTTACAAAACTAATCCACCAATGCAGCAGAAATATTCCTGTTTGTCTCTGTGGCTCAGCCTTTTCCCTTCAGTTGGGTGGTAGATTTTTCTGTCAAAGCTAGCTCACTTTGGACTGGGATACAGCATTCCAGTTGAAATGTATCAATCAATCTCAAGGATAATGTACAAAATCTATTAGCAAAAAAAAAAAAAAGTAACAAAAAGATCACAATTACCACCCAAAAAGAATCAAGGAAGGAACTGGTATCTAACTAACTTGTTAATAAATAAACATTTCTACTACTACATTTTCTAAACCAAGGATACGGATATTCTCTGGATTCTGAGTATGACCTTTGCTCTGTGCCAATGAGCACTTTTGGAAAAAAATGAAGAAATCATAGTTTTCCTAATATGTCAGGAAACTCTCAGATTTGAAGCTCCTGACAGAAAGGGCTCAAAATGCCCAAATATTTTCATTAACTTTCTTCTTTAAGAATAACTTAAATATAGATTAAATTATTCTTAATGTGGGGAATTACAGATTTGTACATCCACAAATCTACCAATACATTTATTTCTTATCCTCTGACTATTTGAAGAAGTTGAGATATTTCTTTCCCTTGTCAAAAGCAATACACACATATTTGTGTTTATACATGCATTTAGAAACAGTAAACCTAACACACAGACCCCTTTGAATGTTTCTATTTTATTAACTTTCCAAATACCTAGGGTCACACAGAAATATAAAGCCACCTTTAAATATCATAATTATGTCTGTGACCTTTGTTTTTATATGAAACACCACATGAGAGGTAATCGGAAATGTATGCAAAAATAGAAGAAACATAAAAGAGAATCACAAGAACCATAAAAAGAAAACAGTAAGGGTGTTAGGGAAAAAACAAATCTAAGAGAAGAAGAAACAAAAGTACAGATACATAAGATAGGAAATTAAATAAAAGCAACAGAATCAACTGAAAGATTTTGAGAATGGATTAAGTAACACAACATATGCCAATAAAATACAAATCTCTAAAATGGGAGTAGTGAGTAGCAGGAATTATCCTAAAAGAGATTAGAACCAAATTTGAAATCAGAATATACTCTTATTTCTGCAGTAAGTTTAGAAGAAGTAGAATCAGGGCAACTTGACTGCAGCTGATCTTGGAATTAATTGGCAGAAAACTTTTGGTGTTTCCACCCCTAGCATTCAGTTATACACCTTTGATAGTTTCCCACAAATTGAACAGATGACACAGTATATCAAAAGCCAATAAAGTACTATATGGCCAGAAATAAGGTCTCTTAACTAGTTCAGGATATGCTGAAGCAATTATGATAATGGATCATCATTAAAATTCTTCTTCTTTTTTGAAGTGGTCATAGCTACAAACAGCTTATGATCATCTGAAAGTAGCCAGCCTTCACAAGAAAGGGCAGAAGTGTTATTGTTTAAGAAGTCAATTGAATGCTCATTGTGTCTTTTATCATCACCCTTTCCCTACCTCAGAAGGGTTATTTCTTCATTTGTCACCTCATTATTATTCCATAGTGCAAGGTTCATTGATTACAATCAGAAGAGAAACTTACAATGAAGTAAATTATTAGTTTTATTCACAGAGGTGTCTAGACTTGCAGTAAAAGTTGCAAATAATATCTCTAGGCTTCTGAGATACAGGATGGCAGAAAATTGCTTCATATTGCTTAATTTGGACACATTACCATAATGGCAATAAGACAATCAATAGGTTCTAATAATTACAGCAAAACCACACAATTCCCACAAGTAAACATGCTTTGTGTGATATACAAACAGCTATCCTGTAAAATGCATACTTCCAGTCTCTGTAAAGCAATTCATCAGAAAACACAACTATCTTGCTACGCTTTTGAGGGTATTTCAAGACTTCACTCTGTAATACCAGCAGTATCTGTTAAAACCAGGTCTAAGAGCAAACAATAGCAAGCAGGAGCTGAGTTAGTTCCCTCTTCAGGTACTTGAATACACTGAACGAACTTCACAGGAACAAAACTCCTAAACTCTGTACTATCTGTCAAGAGCAGAAAAAGGAAAAAAAAAGTGTTCTACAGGGAACGCTTGGACTTTGCAACGGGTGGAATTCCTGCTGCACTTAGTGCTGGTGGATGGCTTGTGGAGACATCTCCCAAGGAAAGGGAAGATGGTTTCTCATGCCATTAAAATCCACTGAGTATCTAGATAATACCTTTCTGGGAACAAGCTTACAGTGTCAGAGATGAGTAACAAATTATCCAGCCTTCCTCTCCCAATGCAAAATCTTTGCATCTCCCGTATTCTTCTCACAGGTACCAAGGACATTTAGTGGTTTTATATACTGTGAACTATTACTTGATTATAAAAATACTGCTGGAACAGTCTAGTGATAAAAAGACTCGCCGAAGTACCCCTAATTTTGATGAACTGCAGTTCATCAGAAGTTACAATGTAGCTAAAAATAGAGTACTATGTTTTATCCTTTATATGTGAGCTGAATACTGAAGCACTTCTCAAATAGACAAGCCTGACTAGCTTCAGGGCCCATTAAGAGAAGAGACACAGGAAGAGAATTATTGTTTTGGCTTAGGAGTGCATGCCACAGAAATGTTTCTTCCAGGCCCGGATAAAACCTTCTAAATGTGTGAGACTATCCACAAATCAGTACTTTCATGTAACCAGGACTCATGTATCTAAGCTGAAGGCTTTCTCACCGTTTATAATGTGGTTGTTTTTAAGTTTGACTGATTTAGTCAGTCATTTGCCTTACTAGCAGAACTCCTTTTTGATCTATACAGTCAGCTACCACAACATAAATGGATTTAAAGATGCTAAAAAGTTCTTTAAAGACAATCAAGTTGAAATACGAACAGATACGTAATACACCTGATTTAGGAAAGCAAACCTGAGGTTGAAAGTGGCAACAACTTTCCAATACTACAATTGAGCACAGTTTTGCTTTGGTCACTTTTCTGCTGTGATTTTCTACAACAACTTGGTTCAGGATTCCTCTATCCACACTATTCTAAGCACTGTCTTGACCTCCACTAACATATGCATGTGGATGACCCAAATTCCTTCAAGTTCTCAGTTTTCGAAGGCTAAAAGTAAAATAAATAAATAAATAAAAGAAATAGAGTGTTCATTATTGAATTAAAAAAGATGGTTCCTACACAAGGAATTGTCTTTAAGAGTTACAGACTTTATTTCTTGTTAGCTTGTTAACAAACTTTATGCTTATTGAAGTCCAGCTAAATGGGGGAGCATATTCCGGTACAATCATGATAAAAGGAGAAGATGAGAACCTGGAAGGCAGACAGCAGTTGCTTCTTGATAAATGGGTGAGAACAAACAAGCTACCTTCCAGTGTTTACAGAGTGCTCAGCCTTTCTGGTTCAGTGCACTCTATTAAAGATTTCACAGAGGTTGGACATGGACCGACATATGCCTAATCTTATGTTTGTGTGTCTTTTCCTAGGATTTAAATGGACAGATCATAGGAATGTAACTGATTCCAATTGTAGCATCTCTTTTCCTCTTCTCACTCCTTCCTCACTATCCAATTAATTTATTTCTCTGAAACGGTAATAACTTCAACAAACACCAATAATACTTTGCCTTTACACACCCTGCTGTTCCTAATGAGGTGAAATTCCATTTGAACTCAATGGAAGCTTTGTCTGAGCAAGAACCGTAAGATTCTCTCCCTGATTTATAAAGAATTTGCCAGATCATCTAGACGCTATTTTGAAAAATTGAGAAGAGATTATAAACAGCTACTCACAATATTTAACAGGCTACTATTGTCACTAAGAATATGTTTGTAATCTTAGAGCTGGTGGCAGCAGGAACATTTGATTTCTCAATTTTTATGATTAACTTCAGTAGGGAATATTTTGCCTTTTTTCCTGGCTATGTCTGTTTTGCAGACTCCTCACAAGTTAACAAGACTGTTACTGAAGAGTGATCTCTACAGGTTTGGTCTTCAAAGCAGAGTAAAACTTAATTTAATCACAGCTTCAAAATATCATACAATAAAACTAATTTAATTACACTTAGCAATGGCCACTGGTCTCATTAAAATGCTAATGAGGCTTATAATTATTAAATTCCTTAATGATTGTTAATAGAAATAAATGACAAAATAAAGCTTAAGCAGAAAGTCAGAATGCCCTCAGGTAATTTTTCTTAGTGACAGGTTCTGAGGATATAGTTTCTTTGCAGCATTCAACAAAAGGCAGATTAAAGTCCAAGGTAAGAGGATATAAAAGAAAAGAATGCAGTTATAGAATGCATATGTAGCCAATCCAACGTCTCCACTTTATATATTTAAATATAGCTGATATAAACTTTCTTTGCCTGGAATACTTTAGAGTATTTGTTTTCATGTCATGTGCCAAACAGAGAAAAATTAAATGTATACCTAACACTGGCAAAGAAATCCTGTTCAGAATAAATATTTTTCTGACCTTATATATGAAGTACTGTCATAACACTGGCATCCACATGAAAAGAATCATAACGGAGAATAAAAATACTCAGAGACAGGGCTAAAGATTACTCTGCATTCTGTTTCAGAAATGAGAACTACCTGACTTAAATCAAAAGCAGCACTCGCACATAAAAGTTGCAGCGTATTGAAAAGATGCTGTTCACATCTTCTAAAACAAAAACACATTTCAAAACCTCAAAAAGCTGTTGTTGTCATTTGGCCAAATGTAAAGCAGCCTCCCCTATCCCCACACTTTGACAGCTATTCTTTGCTCCAGGGGTGTCAGGCACACAGCGATTTGAGCAGCTCCAGCTCACAAACAGGCAGCAGCACTGAGCTCAGGCACAGGAGCTCACTGTGTGCTCACTGCCCCAGTGGTGAGGAATTCCCTGAGCTCCCATTACGGGAGTTTCAGAGCCAGCAGGCAGCCAGGGAACTCCTCCCGGAGGCTTATGAATAGTGACAAGGAAGGAAAACAAAGGACCAAAGCAAATGAAGACCAAGCAATGATGACTCTTTTTGGAGTCTTCTAAGATGATTACACTGATAAAAATGCCCACTGAATGGCTTTTCTAATCTCACAGTACATTTGGGCCCTCAGGACATAATGCTAGGCTATAGCTTATTCCACACATGCACATTATTTACAACCAAAAATGACAGTGGAAGGCACAGCCTTACCAGGCAGAAGCAACCACTGACAGTGGGATGGCTGACACTTGACTTTTCCAGCGACCAGGCATCATTAAAAACCAAACCTCAAACCCTTTCACAGCTTTAGAAAATAAGCCTCCCTCCTGCTTTATATCCATCTTTTATAAGATGCATGCATGTATTATTATTTCTTCATTCCCATAAAGCACTGTTTCTTGCTGAAGTACTTTCAGTCCTCATTCTAATCAAGAGAACATTGTCACATATCAACACCTTGACAAAGGGGAGAAAAAAGTTATAAAATCAAAGTCTCTGTACCAGCAGAAAATCAACTAATAGTCACATACATTCATTTAGCAGTCTAAATCAGCAACTATTAAAAAGAAATCACTATGGGAGACCAGTGGATTTAGAATTCACAAATTTTAACTGTTCTACCCTGATCTCCGGACCGTTATTTTTTCTTCATCGACCCTAACGCGTCCTATGTCAAAGTTCACTTGACATCAAAATGTAACACAGAATGTCATTTTCACCTCAGAGGTGTGTGTGGTCATTTCACATACATCTTGTCATATGTTTTTCTTGTATTACATTTTTGAAATACTGCAAAATGAATGGGCTTGGCTATGTGCCTAGTCAGGAACTACCAGAAGCCATTTTGATTATGCTAGACTTCAAACAGAGTTTAAGTTATTCTATTGGAGAAAAGTATTAGTTAATGAAGACTTTTCCAGGATATCCTACTGGACTGTGAATAATTCACTCACTAACTTTATTCATTTATAGCAGACAGCTACTGGAATTGCTGTGCTTTCCTTTAGCAATTCATATGCAGAGAAAATTCATAAACATAGATTTATGCATTTGGCTAGAGGTTATCAGTAACTTTCAGATATCTGGACTTTAACTTCTCAAGGCAAATGTTAAGAAATCATTTGGGGCACATCCCGAGTAGTACATTGCAGTAAAATCAAACATGCATGCTTTAGCCAGTCACATTTAGGCAGCTGCCCAAATAAAAACTAAAGTTCTAACAAGTAATAATTTATGTCTTGTTCACAGCAGAACGAAAGAATTAGAGAAGACGTAGCGCTTCCCTCTCATTAAATTTCTGAAGTTAATGAACACATAAATTTCATATAGTTTCTGAAACTGGAAAAAGGAAAAGACTAAAATGTGTTTTCCCAGTCAGATGTTAGGGGGGAAAAAAAAGAGAGAGAAACGTAGGATTGTTGAAATAATATGGGAGGATTGACTCTGGATAATCAGAAAATCTATGTGAAGGAAGAAGATCAATCAGAGTGAAGACAAGACTGTGGTAAAAATTTCCTATTTGATACAGTGGAGGAATAGGAATGTTGATACCTAAGATGTCCTCAGCTGTGGAGAATCTAAGTTGATCAAACAACAAATGGAAGTGTTCATAGCAAGGAAATTCTGTTCTGTGGGCTAATACAGCTGCCACACAAAAGCAAACAAACTCTCCATAGCTTAAGAAGAAGGCAGTGAAGATAAAAACATGAAATATTTTGAAAATTTAACTAGCTCAAATTAAAGACAAAAATTTAGAAAGCGATGTTCCTTTTAGGCGTTAGGAATGTGAATAGGTACTCCACAAGCATTAAAAAAGAAGCCTGAGGTGAGGACAGGGATGGCCCAGCTCACAGCCAAGGGCTTCACCTTGAAGAGGTGTAGAAGATAGAGCCAGTATAAGATTCTTCCCGCTCCATCACTCAGGTGTGCTGATTTCTAGGGAAGCTCCTCTTAGAGACAACATTTAACCCAGTGATAGATCTTTCATTTATCAAAACATACTTGCTTGGGATTTCTTAAAACACAATTTATGTATAAAATCACTGCAGTTATTGTAAAGCCTGTCTGGGTGCCAATTTCTCTTGCTTCAGAGGCCTTGTACAAGAGCGCTGTCTTCTCAGTAACACAGAGATCCTAGCATAGGATCCATGTGGTGAGAGGAAAAGCACACATAATCACTTAATTCTAAAAATAGACTCAGCAAAGCTGAGCAGTAATAGATTGGCAAGTAATTACATTCTGAGTAAATATATGCAGCTAAATTATATTCATTTATGTGCAGAAAGCTTGTATAGTAATTATGACTCCTCTAAAAACCTATTTAAATCATTTGTTTCAAATCTTAGATGAGGCACATGCCTTTGCACTGCCCAAGTGCAGTCCTTTGCAAAAGATTCAATTCCATTCTAAGAGTTCATGTCTTAGGAAATGAACAAAAAATAAGCTGTTGCACATTGTGTCAAGAAGAAAATAAAATTAAGTTCTGTTGGGTCATTTTCAGGGGAAACTATTGAAGAGGTATTATATAATATTTTGAAATTAACAGACTAAACACTTTACTTATTTGTCAGAGACCAGACATACAGAAGAGCACAAGATTATTGGAAGCTATTGATTCCGAGATTTACAGCATCACAATGAGTTTTTAAATATGAGATTTTTGCTCCTATATGACTTAAATTGCTAAAATAAGATTAGATTTTAGAAAACAAAGAAGTCTTAGAAAAATCTGCAAGGGTTGAAACTGAAAGATATAGAATGTAGTCTTGCTTGCAGTAAACTAAGTTGTACATATTTTGATTTCTACTGAAAAAAAGAAGTAAATAGTTAAGAAAAAGTAAGAAAAATGGGAAAAGAGAGAAATTACAAAAACTGCAGGATTTTTTTGCCCTCTGCCCAACATACTCTTTATAATGACCAGTCTTTTTCTAGAAAACTGGAAGATATGAAAGAACATTCGATTTACATTCTGCACTAGGAAATATTCTGTAGCAAAGATAAAGTATTAAACTGAAGACTAAATTCAGAACCTTCAAAACACATATGCCTGCATGTTTTTGAGTGCTTTTTACCCAGTAGCACACACTTTAGTTTTGAAGTCATGGATCAAACCCCTATTTTTGAAAGCACTAGACCAATACAGAGCAAAAATATCTGTCTTGAAAGTATATGACAAGGCAAGTAAAAGTACAAAGGAAGAATGGAAATCTGAGGAGAAAAAAAAATGCTATTAATATACATTATGTTACATCAGCAGCCTAATTATTGTCAAGTAAATATAGTGTGGATATTTATAGAAAAGCTCCCCCATGCAAAAAAGAATGGAATTGATAGTTTGAAAATGTAACAAGAAGGTTACAGAAGCTGGCATCACAACATGGTAATTATTTTTGTACTCATACAAGGAGTGTCTGCCTGAGATCCTTCAGTTCTCACTGGCCTAGTAGCACAGCACCTCACTGCTTCAGTCTGGAAGCAGCATGCCTGCATTGTTTGAGCTTAGGAGCCCTCTTTCCTTCCTGTGTACATGAATGTCTTCTCTTTTGATCTAAATTGTCACTACCTGAAAGCTGTGCCTATCCACTCACAGTTCTCCTCATTGCTCCCAGCACTCTTTCCAGTTCACTTGAAACTTACTTGTACCAAATATCCACAAGATCCATTTGCTGCAATTGTAACGCTGTCTCCCAGTTCCCTTGTAACTTTTACTTACTCAAGTCTTTGCCAGAATATTCTTGCCATGCTGACTCAGAATGACTTTTAGTCAGTGCCTGACTGAGAACCAGGGATGAAGGTGTCAGACACTGATAGCACTCCTCTAACTGCAGCTGAGAAAGGAAATATATTTGAAACACGGGGTTACTGTTGAACAAGAGGAGGGGAAAAAAAGACAGAAGGCATCTTCTCAGACAACACTGAAACCAAACTGTACCATAGGTGTAACTAGATTTTTGTATTTTCACATCCTCTACTAAAAAACTGGTTCAGACTTTCACATCTGTTAAAATCAACATTTGTATTCAAGACAGTGTTATAAGGAATACTTGGTCATTTGGTCATTTATCCTAGAAATACTTTGTCTGCGGTGATTTTTTCATAGCTAAAAATAGCATGATGGCCTGACTATGTTTAGCATACACATTTTTCATTTCCTTATTTATATGTTGAAAACCTATTTCACTGTAGAAATTCTTGCTTTATGTCCCCAGATAGATGAGGGTGCATTCTAAACTATTCTAAACTTCTCACATACGTTAGTCCAACTCTTTAACTCATTCTTTTCTCCCTGTATAACAGTTTAATCCTGTTCCCTATCAAGGAAGAGCTTGAAATTTGTGCTATTATAAAACATTATGAGCTTGCTTCTACCTTTTTTATTATCCTCCCTGAAAATAATAATCGACCATCAAAGTCTTTGGATAGTCTGCTGGTTAACTCCTCTTAAGTGCAAGATAGAAGTCCAGAGTGTGCTCTATCCCTTTCTTTAGCTCAAAATGTTACCCATATTAACCTTACTTGCTTTAACTTGCATGTTTATTAATTTTCTGTCAGCAGACACTTTCATTGTGTTCAGTGAGGAATGACTACAATAAATGTTTCGTTGAAGACTGGACTGACGAGATCTATCCACTTTGTCTCACCTAGAAATTGTTTCAAATAAATGCTGTGTATACAGGTGTGTGTATAATCTCATTTTATTGCAATTTACTGATGGGGCTCCGGGTCTAAACCCAGATATAATTGAAAGCATTATTCTTTTTCATTTTAAAACTGTATTTCACATGTCTCTCATTTCAGTGGTTTTATGGCAGAACATAAACAAAAACCACTGGTAAATATCACAGAATTCAGGTATGAAAAAACAGGCAAGTGCAATTTCATGGATCTGTGTGTGCATACATATACTTATTTTGTGATTAATATTTTAAAATTCATGGATCTTTTAGGATATCCAAAGAGGCAACACTTATTTTGAGAGTTGCTACAATATGTATAAATCCCTGCCTATAGCAGTAACATACAAAAAATTATGATGGGGGCAGAGAAGATGGGATTTGCTCATCTAGCTTAAAACAAGTATCCAAAAAAAAGTATCCATAGAAAAATCGGGACTCAGAAATTTAGGCTTCTGTAAAACAACATGCAGATCATAATGCAAAAATCCCATACTTAATATGATCTAAGTATGATTATGTCCAAATTCACAAGCTCTTATGAATAGTTTGGGGGGGGGTGTTTTTTAGGAGGTTTTTTTCACTCATCACAAAAGTATATGAAAAGCTTTAATTGGATTTCAAGTTTGAAGCTACTTCCTAACACTTGGGAACATACTAATTTTTACCAGGGCATCTTGAAGATGCCACAGTCAAACACAGCAATGATACTTGAAAAAGACAGAATCATATCCTTCCATCATGGTTGGAAGGAACCTCTAAGATGATCAAGTCCAACTGTCAACCCAACACTGCCAATTCCACCACTAAACCACATCCTTAAGCAAGGCCTCTACATGTTTTTAGAACATTTTCAGGAATGGTGAAACACTCCTTACATTTCCCTGGAAGACTACTCCAATGCTCGACAACTCTGTCACTGAGTAAGTGAATAATTTCCATAATATCTAGCCTAAACTTTCCCTGGAACAACTTGAGGCCATTTCCTCTTGTTCTATCACTTGTTACCTGGAAGAGGAGGCTGACTCCCACCTGGCTACAGCCTTCTTCAGGTAAAGCATTTTTAACTTTAGATCTCCTAATGTTACTTCTGTTTAAATACGTCACTCCATAAGTGAGCAGACATCAGCTCAGATTCAGGTGATAAATTTATATACATTATGTAGTAGTTGGAGAAAACACAACAGCAATAACCCACTTACTATATTATTTCATACTTCTACAGAGACTAAAGAACAGTATTTTTTAGTTTCAAACTCTTTTATCTTCTGTCTTCTCTAAATTTAAGCTCAGCTTTATGGCATAGCGTAAATGAAAACCTATCCTATGTTCCTCATTCACCAAAGTATTGACTATGGATTTATGTCAGCAGTTTCATTCAAGTCTTTGGGTTTATGACAATGTTTAAATATGTATACATACACATGTATTTCTGCGTAAGTCAGCATCTTCCGTCAATTAACTTACGCAAACTTCACTGAGCATTGCTCCTAATACAAAGAAAAATTGTTTGGGTTTGCTTGTTTCCTTTCAGTGAAAGGGGGCATGGAGGACATCTCATCTTTGCTTTAGTATGTGTGACTCCATGAATATGATCATTTTCTTGATATCTCTGCACCAGTTTCGGAATCAACTGAGCAGAGTAAAAAAAACCACTTTATCCATAGGCACTAAACAAGGGCCTACAAACTCATTCTTCCAAATGGAAAATTTAATTTCCACTTTTTAGTTCCTGGTTGTAGTTCTTTGGGGAGGGCATTGTCTGTTTATTTCTATACTTCTTAGGCATTTTAAATTAGACAAAATATATCAAATGTCACTGATTGAAAACATTTTCTGAAATTTGGTGTTTCTTTGCACATTTGAAGTGAAGCAAGACATGAACAGCTTAAGACTAATTTAGTATGAGGACTGTTCAGTATTGCCAGGGATAGAAGTCATCAATTCTAGCCCATCCTGCTAAAGAAATAAATTTTCTAATCGTTGGTCAGAAAATTAGGTGAAATAAGACAATGATCTCAGTTTAAGGTCCTAAAGGCAAGGAACAACCAAAAACAAAGCTCTTACTTACAAGTAGACAGTGACTAGACAGGGCAGAATAAGGATGAAAACTAAACCACTAGAATATTCTTTTAAGTGATCCTTGAAAAACTGGAACACAGTACTAAGAGCATGGAGACGTGCACCACCAATTCTTTTACCGTATTTATAGGCACTGATTTGCCAGTGGGAATCCATCAGAGGATCAGTAACAGCCATGTCAGACTGTGAAGACAGGTAATACCCTAAGGTATAGTTTAACACCTGCCTTCTATCCTGAGTGTTCACTAACATCAGTTTTATTAAGGATCACAAACCAGATCTCGGCCACAGCTAGTGAGATGCACACAAAACAGGAGCTGTTAAATAGCAGCCCAAGGATACGTTCAGATATAATGTGAGAAATTACTAATTTTAATACAATGCTTTAGCTTTCCTCATGCCTGAAATAATCCTAGAGATAATTATAACAGAAGCGATTTAAATAATCATTTCCGTCCCACCCTTTCTATTCTGTTTTGACTGAAAACTTCTTTACAGACACTTCAGTGCTCTCTGATTGGACAAATTCTAGCTGACCTTAATGTGAACCTTTCATATTTTACTGGAATATAAACAGCAATATTCTAAATTACTTTTTCATAGCTGTGTATCATAATGCTGGGTAACTTATCAAGACTCTGTATTTATCACTGCCCTATCTAAACCTGAGATAACTTTCACCACAACTTCAGTATGATATCTGACATGTCTTTTTCACATAAATATAATCAAATTATAAAACCCATACCAAAAAACAGATATACAAATATGTTTGTTCTTAAACATATGAATTCTTTATATAAAGTAGCAAAGACTACTTTGCTTCTATGAAGTCAGGATATCTCTAAAAGTAAAATCTTTTTTAATTTGCAAAGAAAATAAGTGCATTATCTATGGAGCCTATACATTTTGGAACATATTCTAGAAAGTATTGAGAATGATCCAGATACTCAGAGGATAAATTGATAATGAGAAGTCGACCTTGAAAATGCAGTTCTTTATATGACCCCTATCCTCTCCATATTTTTGCAAAATCCAAAGGGTCTTACAAACAGTTATTTTTGTTCTACACTCAATTCCAGCTGAGCATTGGGTGGAGCTCACATAATAAATTTGTTAAATTCATTATCAGATATTACTCTGTTTCTTACTTTCAGCAGCATTTCTACTTGTAATACCCTCCAAACTACTGTTCAATCACAAGTTTAATGCTAACTCTCCTCCAAGAGGTTCCATTTTTTGATCCAAAATCTTTTTGATTGAGTCCAGCTGTATAGCCTTGTCTGAGAAAATTACTTTGCTAAGCAGAAGAACTTGGTCAAAGTCCACAGAAAAGAGCCACAGATGGTAAAAAAGGCAACCATTAGGTCTCACGTGGGAGTTGCTGAGCATATTGATGCTAATCCTACAGGTTCGTTAGTCCTGGCTCGATAATGTGTATATCCTGCTAGCGTGGTTTCTTTGCAAACCAGAAAAAACAGAACACCATGCAACTGAAAAAAATTAAGTAAGAAAGCCTCCAGCTTTTTATGCATAATTTTTATGCA
>WAAE01012962.1:0-16469 GCA_013400495.1 Nicator chloris
TATTCACACAAACGTATTAAAAACCTTCTTGTAAGAAAAATTATCCTTCTAAACTATTAAAAAACTACCACAGTCCTCAATTCTACTTCTCCATTGTGACCTACACCAAAGAGTATCTGAAAGTCACTTTCAAACTGTTAATTAAAAAAAACAAACAAACAAAAAAATCAAAACAAAACCAAGAGTGGACATTAAGACTTTTTTTAAGGACCAAACAGTGAGTTAAAATAAATATATCACCTTCATTCAGTCTAAGAGCTATTTATCCCAGATTTTTATTTTTGGCAATAAGGAACGCTCAGGGAAAGACTACAAGAACATGGTAAGTAAAGATAAATACTGTCTCCTGTACATGCTCCAGCAAACTGCAGAATAGCAAACTTCTGATTCAGATATTAAAACTGTATCATTACAGTTAATAGTTCTTGATAAGTCCTTTTTTCTAAAACAAGTCCTGTTACTTTGAATATTTACACTTTTATAATCTAAATACAGGTGGTGGCAACGAAATTCCACAATATAAGTTATACACTGTCTGAAAAATATTTTGCTTTGAAACTGATACTTGAAAATGCCAAGAGGTGGTAAAAGTAATTTGGAATCCATTGGTGTTTACATTCAACCTCTCTTAGAACTTAAAGCAGAACATTCCCTTATTTTGGCAATTTGTTATTGCTCATTTGTTTTGAGCTCTCTTCTAACAAGACTTGAATTTGATATTATTTCTCAGATATAGCTTCAGTGAAAAGAGGCTGTGGTCTAAGTAATTTGATCAGTTCTGCCAAAAAAAAACAACCCATGGATACTAAGATTTCATTAAACTTTTCCTTTTGCTTTATCATCTTTGAACATTCCTTTTACATCTATCAGTGCTATAAATGTTTGCATGCTTCTGCTTCTAACATGTTTCAAAAAGCATCTTGCCATTATCATGTCAATGCATTATAGCTACTTACCTTCTACAGGCAGAGGAAAATATGCACTAAACATAACTGCACTATGTGCATTACATTGCTGGAAAGAACTGAGATATCTTTGAAAGATACAACAAATTGAAGTAATTAAGAAAGTCAAATCAACCTTAGTTTCCAGTAAGAGGCATGTGAAATAGTTAACAAGCTTTTTGGTGCTTTAGTTCAATCAGTTGCTTGGACTAGAAGAGGTGGCCCCCTTTTTATAAGGCAAAATATGTCACTTAAATTACACTTCTCTTTCCTAAGGAAAAAAAAACCACAAATCCAAAACCAACCTCAACCAAAAAAAAAAAAAAAAGCTACAAACAAACAAAACCCCCTAAAACTACCACAAAACACACAAAACAAACCAACAAAATCCCACCAAAACAAACCACCACACAGGTCATCTGTATTTTTTTAAACCATTATCTTCCCAATTAGTTGGTCTGTACTTGTGGTTACATCAAATACCAAAACAATGCCATTTGGGGTATTCTGACCTGGCATAGCACACAGAGACATAAATAAATAAACAAACAATTCTCATATCTTACAAACCAACCATTATAGGACAATAATGTCTTCCCTGAATTATTGTTGCTTTGTAATCCCAGTTTATCTCAAACTCCAAAAAAGTCAAAATCTAAGCATGAAGGCTAGCCTACCAATACATATCTTGAGAAATTTTACTTTCTGTAACATCAACAGTACACCATACTAACTACACAATAGTCAAGACTCTTAAGCTATGAAATCAGTGTTCAACTTTTGGAAAACAAGCTAACTGGCACTTCACTCTGTCAAGACATAAATGGATTAGGAAGAACAGGGAAGTATATAATTAAGTCTTACAGACAGGCTAAGATACCTGATACCCAGATGAAGGGAAGATTGTACAGGATTTTGGCTTCTTTTATTTTAGCCTTTTTTCCTTCACAAACCTAGCATCTGCTCAAACATCACTGATGCAGATGCTTATAAACACACTTCAGCATATTTAAATGAAGTTTTGAGATAAATCAGGACAAGTAAAAACAAATACTTGAGCAGAGGCTCAAGACAGAATAAGCATAGTTGACTGACACTCAAACACTGTCATATCCTGACATACAATGAAGCTGAAATCGTGCTTTTGGATACTAGGACAGTATTTTGCACTGAGCTAAGTTTTATTTTTCAGAAAAATTCTTATCTTTCAAACTGATAACACTCCATGCTTCTCAGTTAAGAAAGGCACATCCAACCCTAACATTGGACTTGTTTTAAATAGGGGGAGAGAAAAAGAGGCAACATTAAAATACTTATATTAAACAAGAGTCAATTTATTAAACATCTATTAAGTTTCTTCAAATAAAGCTTTATGGAATATTTTCATGTTTTATTAACTTTTCTCCATGTGTCCAAATAAAGGATGAAAAAATTATGCTGCCAAACACAACACAAGTAATCTTAATGTCTAACTAAACTGTTCTGAATTAAATGTGTATCAATTCTGTATTATAGTAAGAAACTTAAGACTCTACAGTTCTTAAGACACTACACAATGTGTGACAATCACACAGGTTCTACATACCCCAGATTATTTCACAGTAAAAAAATCTGCAAGTATCTGCACTTAAAAGGTGCATAAAGTTTACATTCTTCAATGTAGAATTTGAAAGCAACTCAGGATAATGGGAGATACCTAATGTAATAAATAGCAAGCAGAAGTGTGACTTCATTTTCTGCAGCAAGCTCAGAAGACAGTAGCAGCAGCTCATTTGCTAAGCAACACAGATTAAGCTGTTTTTTCCAACGGCTCCCCCAATTAGTACAGAGTTCAGCTCAAGGTCTCTGTCCTCATTTCCATGACCATCAATGGGACTAGACCTAGTTACCAGCAGACTAGCTTTCCTTTTTTCTAATTATGATGTTCTGAAATAGTTATAATACCAAATGAAGAACAAAGCTTGTCAGTAAAAAGAGCATTTCCCAAAATCAGTATTTATTTTTTAAATACAAAAGAACAAAAAAATATCTATTATGAAGAATATTTTTGTAGGATAGAATAAAATTGTACAACTGACAGTCTCTGCTATGTAAATTCAGCAATTCAAATATAACTTCTTAAATGAACTGCTGTAATTTCAACTCTAGTATGTGACCTGAGATTCAAATACACAACAAAGGAAAGAGAGTAAATTAGGGAAATTTATCAACCAGCCAAGTATATCTCACTTGAGCTATCATTACAGTTTATTGATAAAAATCTTTCCCTATACATTTCAGTCTAAAAAGAAAAATTCAAACCATTAAAATACTATGTAGGCACAATGATATAACAAGTAATACTAGCATGCATATCTTGCACACTAGGTAACAGAGGCATAACATCCATGTTAAGACAGAATACACAGGCTACCTGTTGATATATGAGTTCAACAAGTTCTTGCAAAGTTTCATCCGCAGTGACCCAGCCATTCACTGTTTCGGCAAACTGCTCTATTTCACTTTCAAAACAACCTGGTTCCTCGGCGAGGTGATTTAGAAAGTCTTGTACATATTCTGACAAAGTCAGATAGCCATCATATTCATCTTCAAAGGAAGAATCCTATAGCAGTGAAAGAATATACCAGCTATTTAAATGGAACCTTAAATAAAGTTGTCACACTTACTATCTCCAGAAGTAACCATATAGCCCTTAGTCTTGAGTAACTCCTGATGCTCTGCATACTTGATAGTGATCTTTATTACACATTTCACTTAAACATTTTTAGCAAATATAGACCTCTGCATCAAAAAACTCTATTAGTCAAGAACTAGGTAACATGTTTTAATAGAGATTAAGGTCTCCCAGCAAAACACATCAAAAGACAGATTAAAAAAAAATTAGTTTGCCAAGTTGACTGTAAGATTAACTAACAAACTAACATGTAAGTATACCCGCTAAGAATAATATTACCAAACTGAGGCTCAACACCCTTTCCTGATGCACACACAAACTGTGCTATAGCTATATGAACTGTAGAAGAAAAAATAATTGAAAATTGGAAACAAAATATTTTGAGCTTACCTAGAGTGCAAAAGTGCTCCAAAATATGCAGGAGGGAAAGAAATTACAGAAACACAATACAGTGTAATGTTCCCATGTATAAAATACAGGCAGGAAATAATGCATACTTTATCAATGTTTATGCTCCTGCTGATGGAACAGAAAGCTGCTCTACTGGGTTTGTGTGGCCAGGTTTTGGTAGTGGGGGAACTGCAGAGGTAGCTTCTGTGAGAAGCTGCTGGAAGCTTCCCCCATGTCTAGCAGAGCCAATGCCAGCCGGCTCCAGGATGGACTTGCCACTGGCCAAGGCTGGGTCAATCAGAGATGGCAGTGATGCCTCGAGGATAACTTGGTTAAGAAGAAAAAAAGCTATTGCGCAGATGTAATTGGGGCCAGAGGAGAGTGGAGTGAGAACTTGTGAGAGGAACAACTCTGCAGACACCAAGGTCAGTGCAGAAGGAGGGGTAGGAGGTGCTCCAGGCACTGGAGCTGAGATTCCCCTGCAGCCCGTGGTAAAGACCATGGTAAAGCAGCTGTGCCCCTGCAGCTCAGGGAAGGCCACAGGGATACAGAGATACACCTGCAGCTTCTGGAAGAGCCCATGATGGAGCAGGGGATCCCTGACAGGAGGCTGTGACCCCGTGAGATGCTTGTGCTGGAGCAGGGTCGTGGCAGGGACCTATGGACCCGTAGAGAGAGGAGTCCACACTGGAGCAGGCTGTAGGACTTGTGACCCCATGGGGGACCCATGCTGGAGCAGGCTGTGCCTGAAGGACTGACCCTGTTTAAGAGTGACCTACGATGGAGCAGTTTGGGAAAAGCTGTTGCCTGTGGGGTGGACTCACACTGGAGAAGTTCATGGAGAACTGTTTCCCATGGGAGGGACTCCATGCTGGAGCAAGGGAAAGACTGACTCCTCTCCCAGAGCAGTGGCAGGAACAATGGACAATGAACTAACCATAACCCCCATTCTGGTCTCCCTGTGCCAATGGAGGTGGAGAAGGTAGAGCTGGGAAAGGGAGGGAAGGTGTTTTTAAGGTCTTATTTTACTTCTCATTATCCTGCTCTGAGTTTTGTTAGTGATAAATTAAATTCATATCTCTAATTCAAGCCTGTTTTGCTCATAGACAGTATTTGGTGAGTGATCTCCTCCTGGTCCTTTCCTCAACTCACGAACATTTGTTATATTTTCTCTCCCCTGTCCAGCTGCAGAGGGGAGGGAGAGAGCGGCTTTGGTGAGTGCCCGGCATTCAGTCAGGAGCAACCCACTAATTTTGTCCATTCAAAAATGAATGTATCTAACAGTCTCTAAAGTCAATGCTGTCCTGGATAATTACAATGCTAGTATATGAGAGGAATAGCATAGGAAGCAACGTACTTTGTGATGTAACTAGTAATAACACAGTACCAATAATTCCCCTTTTCATACCGTACAAAAGATTGTGAAAAGTATCTCATGAGATCTCAGAAGAGCAAGCAGGAACCTGAAGAGGGAACTGCGAAAGAGCTGACATAATTAGTGATTCAAGACATAAGGGTAGCATACAAGACATCAGAAATCTCAACTGATCTACTATTTAATGTGAAAAAGATTTAAATATATCTACTGTAATGAAAAATCAAGCTAAAAAATGATAACCACTTTTTCTTTAGTTAGTGGACATAAATACACTGATAAGGTTTATAATTGCATTCTCCCTCTCCTCACCATCCCTCCCTTAATGAGGGGATATCCTTTACTTTCTATCTTCAAAATTCCTAATTCTCCTCTACTGCAAAGCAACATGGATCTGTGAAAGAGAGAAAGACAGATATACATTGCTGAAAATCAAGTATTGGCATTAATTTTACAACCTGTAAAGAATGTGTGGGGAAAAATTCAGATTTTCCAAAATTCTTTAAAGACCCATGTTGTAAGAGTATACAACAAGCTAATGAGGGACACATCAATATAACAGAAGAAAAACTAGAAAGGTTTCATATGATGTTTAATTAAGTAGAATATTTGCCCAGTGAATAATACTGAAGACAAAGTTAATGTGGCCCAGCAGAAATAGGAAAAAAAATAAACGGATTTAAGGAAATGGTGGCAAATGATTATTACTCATAAGGATAAAGCCTTCAACAACCTGATCAACAAGTTGATTTTGCTCTGATTTGGGATCCGACCAGAGGAACTTCAGAGGTCCTTTCCAACCTAAATTATTCTATAATTCTAATGGTTTAGAGCTTATGAAGCCAAAGAATAAAAGCTAACAAGCCTCTAACTTGCTAAATATTCTATTTCTCTAAAGGAAATAAAATTTCATTAGGCAATTTCAAATAGTTCAGTAAAAGTTTTGTACAACAAACTATTTTGGTCCACAGAACTATGACATTATTGTGCAACAACTGCAGTTTAGTCACATACAGCACTAGTATCTCTTCAAACAACCTGTTTAAAAACTCTCCAGCCAAGTTGCAGGGGATGCAGCTGCTGTAGCTAGTAAAAGAAGCTGCTCTTTCTGAAAGCCATCAGGTTGTTATGAGATCCTCATTTAGTAGAGAGGAAGGCATATTCCTCTCATCCTCACCTGATAAAAATTCACTCTTGGAGGAAATGTCCTTGTTCTGCAAGGGACTCCAATCCCATTTGGTATAATGGTGTCCTCGTATTCATACTCCTTTTCCCATTTTGTAATTAAAAGGCTAACCACAGAGGCTAAATTCAGCACCACATTCATCTACCTTTACTAATCATGCAACTTTAAAGGCAGTCTAGGTTTTAGTAACTATGCCAGGGAACAGAACAAATGGGAGAGAAAAAAAAATTCAAACTTTATAAAATGTTGTATATTGCTAAGTTAGGAGCACTCAATACTTAAAACCTAATTAGATTTAGTCCAGTAACTTCTAGACATAAACCCCTCATGTTTCTCACTGGCAGATCTTAAGCTTTAACAATGGAGATAGAACCACGTACTGTATCAACTAAGTTTTGGGGTTTTATCTTCAGATTATACCTACTCAGCAAGTACACAACAGTTAATGCAAAATTAGGTATAAAGACTGTTACAGGTACAAAACTCATATGACATGAATGGGTGATTTAATTGGCACCTTAATGTTTGACTAAAAGTATAAACCCCAGTAGTGAGGCTGCTTAGCCTCCTTTTGGAAATTAGTTGAAGGAAAAAAAATCGGAAGTGGAGGGGAAATTCCACCTAAGATAATACAAATATCACTCCTAAAACTATTAATTGAGATCATTATGCCCTTCTGATAGAGTAAAACTCATATTATTCTCATATATCCATGTCAGAGAACAAGTCTGACATTTCCTACTGGCAATCCAAACCTCAATCTAGTCACCAGTTCTACTGCAGATATGCACAACTTCCAATGGGATGGACAGCTGTATGCAAACAGAATCCCACAGAGATCTTTCCTCCCCAAAGTCCTGGTAAAGGTTTTCTGAAAAATCTAGTATGCCTTGGATGCTGTAGCCCTTAAAGTATCTTCACAGGTAGCTGATAATTTTGAGTATCAGAACTAGCTGGAGATTAAATAATCTAACAATCAAATGTTATATGGACACACATAGTAATTACAGTAATGTACAATCAAACAAGCAATCAACCAACACATTATTTCTAAAACAATAAATGTTTAATAAATAGCAAAAAACAACATGAATTTTCAGATCTAAAAATTTCAGGGAACATTATAAATGAAAGCCAAGTATTACTTGTAAGAAAAACTGAATTTTCTCAAAACTGCTTTGTTTCAGATTTTAAAACCCATGGTGAAAAATCTGTGTAATAGTAAAGTGTGCTAAATTCCTTATTTTTATTGCAGGTGGACTCAGTTTACAAAATTAATTCAGCTATTAAAGTAAAAAAAATAAAAAACCTCCAAAAAAACCCCCAAAAACTAACAAAAAAAAAAAATCTCCAAACTTCATAATAGTGAAGGACTAACAAGTCTGAAACATCACTATTCTATCCCTAGTATACTCTGATTAGATTAGGGTTCCTACAACACACTTCCAAATAAATGTTCTAGGTTTTGCTACTATTTTAAGAGTTATTTTCGTTAACAGATGAGTCACTTGTATTCATAACATATTCCTCCAACATGCCTGTGTGTTTTTGCAAAACAGCTGAAAAGCAACATTGCTGGACTCAAAACTTTGTAATTATATATATGCACACTCATGCCATTCCAAATGGCATTTTTTCTTTATTCATAGAAACCATGTAACATGTACTGGGGCAAAGAAGTATTTTTTCTTCCTAGATTATCCATTCACAGAAGCATGTTTGTACTGGCATTTGTCAATGGTTGTATATGATTATGGGCTTTTATTATTCAGGACAGTGATTTTATTCAGTAAGCTGGCAAAGCTGGTAACATCCAGATAACATTGATTTTACTGGTGAGAAAAGAACCCTTCAAAATTCCAAACTACCATGTTTAGCATTCAATACAAGTATTTTTCCCTAAGTTATTAAAAATATATTAGTTTCAGTATAATTGTTTATCATTTGACTGTATTTGTAAAAGCAATAGTTTCCACCTACTTATACCAGTACCAGTTTATCTGCCTGCATAACAAAAAGATATGCCAAGAATTCACATAGATCTTCCCTGGAGCAGAGTTACTGTAGCAACAGTATGGAAGACATCGAGAGTAGAAAATAAGAAGTACCAACTTTTATTATGTGGTGAATGTACAATATGGATCAGAGATTACCCTTAGCCTAGCTGCAAATATATTTCATTTTAGGTATGCTGCTAAGAATGAGCCCAAACCTACTTTTTTGCCCTCTGGTGATACAATATCCCTGAAGGGATTAAAAGACACATGATGGTACATAAAGTTAGGCAGTCATGGCAAATCATACCCATGGCACAGTAAATTTAGGAAAGGTAAAAGCTATATTTAAAAATGCTAAAGTTCAAGTTTTCTCCCACACTTGCTTCAAAAACCCATGCAATCTGAACAAAAGTGCAGCTAAGTTTTTAATGAAAATGCAGTGCAGATGTAACTATAACAGAGGTAGTTGTGAAAAAGACAGCTTATGCTGATGTTGGGTGTAATCAATAAGGAATGTAGTTATCTGGAGCAAACGTCAAGCAAAATTCTTAAGGCTCTCACAGTATAACATTCACTTATCACAACATTTTGACTATGTCTTGAGGTTATCATCCAAATTTTTGAAATCTCTTCAGCAAATGCAGCATTCAAGTTATCTGATACACAAGAGCACAAGAAACATTGTTAAACTGAATATAAGTAAATTGGCATATACTAAGAGAAGACTAACACTCACTGCAAAGTTCTGGTTATATCCTGATGGATAAAACTCAGGTGCTTTAACAGACAACTTTGATGTTACCACAGGAGCCACAGCCACCTGAGATTCAGCCATTTCTGGTCCAGAATCAGGAACTGAAACGTTTTCTTGTGATCCAGATGGAATTCTTGCCTGTTGCATGTGTTCTGAAAAGTTTTTGGTAAATGGTTTTTGTTAATGTTTTTTCTTAGAAACCACTAAAATAGTATGTATTCACACAGAGTACACAAAAACAAATACATCACTTTTTGGACTTTAAATATACTTATACTTTAAATGTACTTATACTTTAAATATGCTTTCCTCCAAGCTCAGGAGGGATACATCCCAATAAAGAGGAAGTCAGGCAAAATTGCCAGAAGACACCTGCATGGATGAACAAGGAGCTCCTGGACAAATTCAAACACAAAAAGGAAGCCTACAGAGGGTAGAGGGGACAGGTAGCCTGAGAGGAAGACAGATTGTCCGAGCAGCCAGGGATCAGGTTAGGAGAGCAAAAGCCCTGAGAGAATTAAAACTGGCCNTTGATGACACAGAGCTGTGTGATGCAGTCAACACACTGGAGAAAAGGGATGCCATCCAGAGGGACCTGGAAAGGCTTGAGAGATGGGCTTGTGGGAATCTCATGAAGGTCAACAAGGCCAGGTGCAAGGTCCTGCACCTGGGTTGGGGCAATCCCAAGCACAAGTACAGGCTGGGCAGAGAATGGGTTGAGAGCAGTCCTGGGGAGTAAGACTTGGGGGTGTTGGTTGACAAGAAGCTCAACATGAGCTGGTAATGTGCACTTGCAGCCCAGAAAGCCAGTGCTGTCCTGGGCTATATCAAAAAAGGCATGACCAGCAGGGCGAGGGACGTGATTCTGACCTTCTATGCTGCTTTTGTGAGATCACACCTGGAGTACTGCATCCAGTTCTGGGGCCTCCAACACAACAAAGACGTGGACCTGCTGGAGCAAGTCCAGAGGAGGGCCATGAAGATGATCAGAGGGCAGAAGCACCTCTGCTATGGAGACTGGTTGAGAGAGTTTGGATTGTTCAATCTGGAGAATAGAAGGCTCTGGGGAGACCTTATGGTGGCCTTTTAGTACCTGGTGGGGGCCTACAAAAAAGCCAGAGGGGGAGTTTTTACAAGGTCATGGAGTGATAGGATAAGGGGGAATGACTTCAAACTGAAAGAGTAAGTTTAGATTGGATATTAGGAAGAAATTCTTCCTTGTGAGGGTGGTGAGGCCCTGGCACAGGTTGCTCAGAAAAGCTGTGGCTGCCCCATCCCCAGAAGTGTTCAAGGCCAGGTTGGATGGGGCTTGGAGCAACCTGGTCTAGTGGAAGGTGTCCTGGCCCATGGCAGGATGGTAGAACTAAATGGTCTTTAAGGTCCCTCCAACTCAAACCATTCTATCATCCTATACTTCAAATATATATATTTAACAGGGATAAAGCTTTCACTTGAGCAAACTCTAGGCACCTTTCTACATGACAGAAAGCGAACACAATCAATGTTCATATAAAGATGACCAAAAAACGGGTGAAAGAGAGCCCTCTCTTTCTCCATGAAAACATGTTTTCTAAGAGCTAACCTGAGAAACGAGTAAATTTTCTTATGATATTCTTGCTGCTTTTGGATTTTTCTCATAGATTTTATATGTAAAGGCAAGACTCTAAAGGTCAATAAATGGAAGAAATCACTATTTTTTAACATAATCCTTAAAGACACTATCATTTTTGTACACAATTAAAAAAAAATAATCTAATGAAACAGTGTTTTTTAAACCAAATTTTCCAAATCCATGTTTATAGATTAGCTCCTAAATTTACTGAAAATATAATCTGGATCAACCTGAAAAAGGTAACCAACAAATAATGCTTTATGTTACTGTTGGGTTGGCTTTATTTTTTTGTCAAACCTTTAGTCCAGAGATAGAGAATTCTTCTGTAAGGGGAAGAATGAGAACATCTGCAGCCAGATGAACAAATGGCTAAAACACGTACATACAGATGTGTGGGCACAGAAAGGGAGGGTGGGACAGACAGAGAAACGTTGCAAGCAGGCTACAACGCTACATCATACCTTTACTTGGGCACAGGTCCATAGCCCAGAAACATGACTGCTCATCTAAGGAGAAGTGCAGTTGCCAGGCCCCCTACGCAGCTCATCTCCATGCGGTGGCCTCTAAGCCCCTAGGTGCGTGGGGTGGGAGAAAGTACGTGCCCCCGTGGCTAGGCCGAAGGGAGCTGTGTGGGGGAAGTCCCAGGGCTCCACTCTCAGTGGGACGGCGACGGGAATGGGGGTGGGGGGTGCCGGAGCAGCAAGCGAAGCAGGAGCAGGGCACTGTGCACATAAAAGGGGAGCACAGCGGACTTTAGGGGGCCACTCCTCGATACCTTCGGCACCGGGGGCCTCTGGAAGGGCGGGGAAGGGGCCACTGCACGGCGGCCAGTACCTGCGTTTCCGGTGCTCAGCGGCGCTGTCTTCGGAGGTCGCAACGGTTCCTGCTGCAGCAGAAGGCCGCCCGTTTTATGCTGCTTTTCGGCCGAGACTGAACTGTGAGAACCACCACCCCCAAGACAGGCCCCACCACCGCTCTCCGACGCGTCCGCGCCGCTAAGAGCAGCGCGACCCCGGCCCCGGCCAGCACCTGGAGCTCGGTCGAAACTATCCGACATACTCGGGTCGGGGTGGCTCAGGCTCTCATGGGAAGGAGCCAGCGACTCAGTCTCGCTTCGCCGCGGCCCGAGCACTTCACTTTCAGTTTCACCCCCACACACACCGCCACGATGGTCGCGACCCAGGCCAGCTCACAGCGCCCCCTCGCGACCTCTCAACACCCGTCGCCATAGCAACCTCGGTGGCACTGAGGCTTTGCACCACCCGCCGCCGGGAGGGGGAGGAGCACGGCCTGTCAGGCGCCATTGTCACCCGCAGGTTTGGGTCAGGCGTGGTATTTGTGAGAGTTGTCCCTATCAGCTCGGATGCTAGGGGTTAAAGGCTCTCGCCTGGATGTCGGGCTGCGTAGCCACCCTCACCTGTTCAGAACTGATGAATCAGCTTCCCCCTCTTCTCCCCCAGCACGGGCTTGACTTCCAACAACAAAGAAGTTTGGGGTTTGTTTGTGTCAGCAGCTGGTTCTGAGGCCTTGGGATGTATTTGAGTCACACCTCCCTCAAAAATCACAAAAGATTGGAAATGGCATTTTGAAAAAGACAATATTCTCTTGTAAATGTTTCCTACAGGAACTAATAGCGTACTGTGACTGTAACAGGACCAAGATTGCAGCTACACATGCTAGGAAACCTGTAGCTACAGGTGTCTGCTTTTAAAAGCATCATGCCACACTGTGCATGTGCAGTTTTTCACAAGAAAGGGGTTTGTGTGCAAAAGTTGTAGGCAAGATTGTAAATTTAAGCCAACAAAGTTAACACACCAACTTTTATGTATGTCAGAGTGTCTGGTTCCTCTTTTGGGAAGAGACCTGTTAAGTAAATTGGAGGCTCAGATTGTATTTAAAGATGGAGAAGTACAATTATTCGTACCCGAGACTAAAGCCATTGAGGCAAGGACTTTTATGTTGCAGGGAACACTGGAACCAGACAATTCTGGAGGAATACCATAAGCAGTAGAAAATGCAGTAACACCCTTGTTTTGGGCCAGTGGAATTCCAGGCCATTCAAACAAGCTCAACCTTTAAGCATTACCCTAAAATCTGTATCAAAGCCAGTAAGGCAGAAGCAGTATCCTTTAAAATTAGAAGCTAGAAGGGGAATCAAGAGTCTAATAGAAAATTTCAGGGAAATTGGATTGTTGATAATGTGAGTCAGAATACAATATTCCTATTTTGCCAGTTAAAAAGCCTGGGATGAATAAATACAGGCTGGTACAAGACCTACAAGCGATCAATCAAATAGTTCAGGATATTCACCCTGTTGTAGCCAATCCTTATACCCTGTTAACAGCCCTTATGGAATATCACCAATGGTTTACAGGAATAGATCTGAAGGATGCTTTCTTTTGCATACCTCTCGATAAGCAAAGTCAGGGCATTTTTGCCTTTGAATGGGAAAATCCTCAAACTGGCCAGAAGACTCAGCTTACCTGGACTGTGTTACTGCAAGGATTTAGAAATAGTCCAAGGATTTTTGGGAACCAACTGGCAAAAGAATTAGAGATCTGGAAAAAGGACAACCCCGAAGGGTTGGTCCTGCAGTATGTTGATGATATCTTACTAACAACTGAAACTAATGAAAAGTGCATGGAATTGACTATCAGTCTTCTAAATTTCCTAGGTCAAGGAGGCTACAAAGCATCTTGGGAAAAAGCTCAGATCATGAAGCAGCAAGTTACCTACTAAGGATTTAAAATAATACCAAGACAGTGGAAATTAGGAACGGACAGAAAATAAGCTATTTGCCAGGTACCCCAACCTGCAACTGCCTGAGATTTAAGAGTATTCTTGGGTATGGCTGGATGGTGCAGATTGTGGGTTTCAAATTATGAACTTTTAGTTAAACCATTGTATGAGCTTTTAAAGGAGGCCCCGGAAGGACCTTTGATTTGGACTCCTGAGAGTGAACATGCATTCCGTAACTTAAAGCTGGCCTTGATGTCTGCACCTGCCTTAGCACTTCCAGACTTAACAAAGCCCTTTGAGTTTTTTGTGCATGAATGACAGCACCTAGCTTTCAGAGTTCTGCCTCAGAAGGTAGGAGACTTCAAGAGGCCTGTGGGGTACTTTTCAAAACAGCTTGACAAGGTCAGCCGGGGATGGCCCAGATGCCTGCAAGCCATAGTGATGACTGTTCTCCTCATCCAAGAGGCCAGGAAATTGACTTTGGGACAAAAGATAGCAGTGTACACTCCACACACACTAACCACTGTATTAGGACAAAAAGGGGGGCATTGGCTTTCCATGAGTCATATGCTGAAGTATCAGACTATTTTAATGGAGCAAGAAGATGTGGAGTTGAAATTAACCACAATGGTAAATCCAGGCTAATTCCTGAACACCCTGATGCAAGGGGATGAACAGCTAACCCATGACTGCTTACAGACAATTGAGCAAGTTTATGCAAGGCAACCAGGCCTACAAGACACAGCCATTGAAGATCCAGAGTTCTTTACAGATGGAAGTAGCTTGGTGCAAGATGGAAAATGAAGGGCCAGCTATGCCGTAGTCATGTCAAGCAAGATAATAAAAGCTGCACTGCTGTCCACGGACACCTCAGCACAAAGGGCAGAGCTCATAGCCCTATGAAGAGACCTGGAATTGGCAGCAGGAAAAAGACCAACTTGAAATATGCTTTTAGCATTGTTCATGCCCATGGAGCTATATGGAAGGAAAGAGGCCTATTAATACCACAAGAATCTCCCATTAAATATAAACAAGAAATATTGTCCCTTCCTGATGCTATCCAACTGCCCAAAGAAGTGACTGTACTACACTGCAAGGTACACCAGTGTGGGGATTCCCAAATTCATACAGGAAATAGACTTGGAAATAAAGCAGCACGAGAGGTTGCACAATGAGGCATCCTAGCATTAATACCTGATAAAGCTATGTCACTGCCAGAAGGTAGCCTTGGATATAGTCAAGCAGATTTAAAATTAGCTACTTATCTAAAAGCCCAGAATAAAGAGGGTGGATGGCTAGTAACTCCCAATAATGTGGTCATAGTCCCACCACAGCTAATGTGTCAAATTGTAAAACAGAAACACCAGCAAACCCACTGGGGAATTGATGCTATGATGACAAGTCTATGGACTCAGATATTCGGTGTTCGGATGACAAAAATTGTCAGGTCTATTACAGAAAAATGCCTGATATGTCTTAAAAATAATCCTCTGAATTCAAAAAGACCACCTACAGGGATTACTAAAAGAGGAAACACTCCCAGGGAGTACTGGCAAATTGATTTTTCTGAGCTACCACGCCAGCAAGAATACAGGTATCTCCTGGTATTAGTGGATACCTTTTCTGGGTGGCCAGAAGCTTTCCCCTGCCACCCTAACAGGGCTAGAGAAGTTTCCAATGTACTCCTCAAAGAGATCATACTCAGGTTCAGAGTGCCTATAGCGATGTTATCTGATAGGGGACCTCATTTTATGTCTGAAATTTTACAGTAACTTAGTAAACAGTTGGGTATAAGTCAGGATTTACATACTCCATGGAGACAACAATCTAGTGGAAAGGCTGAGCAAATGAATCAAATTTTAAAGAGACAAATTAGCAAAATTTGTCAGGAAACTTTCTTGAAATGGCCACAGGTGTTAGCATTAGCTTTGTTACGAATTAGAGTGCAACCCCAAACTAAAACTGATAGTGAGCCTGTATGAGTTGATGTTTGGAAGACCATATTCTGTTGCAACTTTCCCTGGATCTGAAGAACAAATTGGGAATCAGGAAATAGAACAATATTTAGTTTAATTGGGGAAGTCCTTGAATGAACTAAAAAGATTTATCATTCTCTCAGAACCTCTTACCCTAGACACCCCAGTTCATTCATTTCAGCCCAGGGATCACATATATATCAAGACCTGAAAATCTGAACCACTTCAGGAGCAGTAGAAAGGACCTTATCTAGTTCTGTTGACTACAAGAACAGCAGTGAAGGTGAAAGGAATTAACTCCTGGATACATTCCGCCCGAATTAAGAGGGCTCCCAACTCAGAGTGGACAGTGGAAAACACCGGACCCCTGTGGCTGAAAATTTCGAAGACATCTGTAAACGAGCAGCAAAATGTACAGACTAATGTTTATGGGAATCTTTCTATCTTTAGGTGGAGGTGTTGAAGAAAATTTAATATTGACTTTGATCCAAGGGTTTGGTAAAATGGGCAATCTGTCCAGCATTACAGCCTGCCTCCCTATCCCCAATTCAGCAGGGGAACCTATTCCTTGGGGAATTATCCCTATAGATCTGTCATCAGTGATTCAATATGATAATCTGACTAATGCAATAGCAAAGGCAAATATTTATATGAATAAATTATGGCTTGATGCCTTTATTAAATATTCAGCTCTTTATTAAAAAATCAGCGGCATGGGAAGCTCGACGAGGTGCATCCAAAAATTCAGTTCTCTGCCAAAGAAATCTGCAGTCCAGGATGCCGGGCACGATGCACTGTACAGGAGGTCTCAGCAGGGTGCTC
>WAAE01012964.1:0-115212 GCA_013400495.1 Nicator chloris
TTTTTTTTTTGCATCACTTGTCTTCTTATTTTTGTTTGCTTTTTATTATATCTTACTAGACTGTCTTGATCTCAACCCATGAGTATCCTCACTTTTACCTTCCAATTCTCTCCTCTACCTCAGTGAGAGGAGTGAGTGAGCAGCTGCATGGTGCTTAGTTACCTACCAGGGTTAAACCACTATATAAAATAAAGAGCTCAAAATTTTTGAGGGACAAATAAACTTACCTTGCCCAGGTTCATACTGATTTACAGTCAGCTGATCAGGTTTATGTTTGATATATCCCTGCTTTAAGCACTTCTCCAAGAATGGGTTGCAAATTTCAGGAAGACCTAGTTATAGAAACAGAACTGTAAACAAGACAGGACAGCTTTTCACAATAAATGTAACTTGGAAAATACATAGAAGTAGCTTCATATACATGCAAGTCCATCTTTAGTGATGATTACTCTGCATCTGCTGCTAACACACACATCAGAACTGGGGGCCTAATCTTCAAGTCAAATATATTTTTAAGATCTCAGAATTAGAAAGGCCACTCTTCCAAGGCCTCTGCATTCAGGAGATTACTCCTTACAAATGCAAACTGTAGCAAAATAAAACCACAGCAAATCAGAGGCAAAGTTTTCACCAATTACAATAAAAAAGTTGCAGTCAAGAAGCAAAATTATTATGTAGAGTGTCAGTTGTGCAGAGACCTCTCTAAAAAATTTAGTCCCTGGAATAAATGTTACTGAATTAGATTAAAAATCACAAAAAAAAAAAATCCCCTGAAGTTACACTGGTCTTGAAACAGGAATGGAAGGTACAGTCCTCCACTGAAGCCTTGGTTTGCTATTTTACCTGAAGACTTGATTGAAAAATTCTACTGAAGGTAACACCAGCAAACATGTTACTACTCTCCCTTCCATGAATCTGATTTTTATTCTTATTTTCTCCCAAGAAGTGTTTATGCTTTTCTCACACATAAAACAGTCTGTGAGACTGGAAAACAATTCACATATCAATCCTCTCACAATGATACGGCTTCACAGTGAAAATCTTAATATAACCAGAATCCTTTTGTTGCATGCTACATCCACCCCAGCACACATACATCACCTTAAACACCTTCAAGTTTTACAGGAATTTAACTCTCCTATTTTACTATTTTTAAATCTAAGTCTATAAGATGACTCACTTGCTTTGCTCTGACTCACAGCTTTCAACTCCAAATATGAGGTATTGAAACCTTTACAAAATTGCTTTCAGAGCAAAGGAAATTTTATTTCAGTATGCATCCAGCAAGCTTCAAGCTGGTTGAGATAAATATATACAGCAACAAACGTCACATCCCCCAAATGAATTAAAATGCAATTTGTAACACATAATTGTTTTAGGGAACAAAAAGCTAAAAAGGAACGACAATTACAATCCCAAAAGCCTTATTTGACCAGACCTCAACAAAGGGCAGCAACCTCTGGCTCCAAGTGACTGGACAACAAGCTTAAAGCACTAGCAATAATTTGGAATAATTCTCAAAATTCAAAAGCACTTTTGTGTGTGCTTAAAATACAGCAAAAGCTCTCCTTTAACCAGACTCTCATAGCCATAACTCAGTGAGGCTTAAAGGCATATAATGGTTCAAACATCAGTGCAAAATAAGCACAGTTTAACAGGGAAGTTCTCACCTCCAGGTAATGGCTTGTCTTTATCAACATTATTGTTATCATAGCGAAACTCATATCCAAAATGCTTTACTCTTCTATGCTTCAAAGTCTTCTGGGCTGTAAAAACACAACTTTAAAGTAAGATTAGACTACACGAAACACTGCCAGCAATTTGCTATGTTTCCCTATTCCATCCTATCTGTTAAGCCTAAACATTCTTTAATTAGCAGTTAAAACAGTGTACGTGACCCTCGCTCTTCATGCACACACTTCTGCTTATTGTCTTTTGTAATTCATCAAGCATCACATTCACTGCTGTTCTGAGTCAAAGGGATGGTGGTTTTGTATATGCAAGAAGCAGGGAATACCAACTTTTCCTGAGCCAAGCTTAATGCATCTTTTTCTTGCCCTGATCTCTGAATTTACACCTGCTAAATACCCTCCAGATACATCAAGATCTATCATTCATATTAATCACCACGTTACACATAAGCTAAGGTTAACATAACCTTTTGCATTGCTCCACGGAACAAATTTACACAGGAACTCTGAAGTGTTTTCCAAGAATTCATTTACTGAAGGATTTAACTCCACAAGTTCAAGTGAAGGTATGAAAGCATCCAGAATGCATGCCTAAGTTATTTTTTTTACATAAAAGAAGACATGGTTCTTCAGTTGGTCATCAAATTACAAAGAGTCATGTGCTTGGCACAAGACACATAAAAAAGACTTTAACTGTCTCTGGATGCAGGCTTGTTATTCAAGTAAATCCAATCTAGAATATCAGTTCAGATCACTTGCCCCAAGGAGCTGATCACTTGTAGTATAAGACCCAATTTCTAAAATGCTACGAACAAACACAGAATCATTTCTGACAAAACATTTACCAAGATGTAGACCTCCTGTAACTTGAAACTGCAGGGAAAAAACAGTGTAAAAGTGTAGAATGTCTGGATTCCTATGGTTGTACCCACCATTCTGAGTATCTTCATCTCCTTTCCAGTCAATACTTTCCAACATTCTCCTTTCTTCATCTGGAGAAATAATCTTTTCAATTACCATTAAGCCTGGAGGCAAGCTTGTAGGAACGGCATTTTGCAAGGAAACTGAGGTATATGAAAAAAAGAGAATTTTGTCACTCTTTAGAGAAAATAAAACCTTTGTTCCTTATGGGGATATAATTACTTTGTATGAGAATATAGTACAACTGCAGAAATGTTTAATGATATAATAGAGCCCCCATTGTGGTCTTATTTGGAGAATGAATAATCCCTTTTTGTCATGACAGAACAGGGTAAGGCCCAAGTTTTGCATCATTCAAGTGCCTTCTAAAAATTTTACTGCGTAAGACAAACAAGACTTTACACTACTCAAACACATAACCACTTGTGGTTTTCCTGTAAAAATAACAGTAAACAGAATTTCCCCATCACATCAAGGTTCTACCTGAATTTCATTTTAGTTTTGTAGAAGTTTAGTGATTTACCGTATCAGCAGATTGCTTCCACAGACAGAGAGTACTCTGTAATTAAATATGTACAAATGTGGAGTACAGAACAATACCTAGGTGAACGTAAAATACCACTGATGTTGGGACATTCAGTTTGCTATCCTAAGAGCTCAAAAAAAGCTACTTGCTGGCAGAATGTACAGACCAACACCAGGAACCCTTTTGGTCAGACACTATGAAAGCCCACAGAAAGAGCAACAATTCTTGTAGTAAATAGCTTATAATCAGCTAAAAAAAAATGGGGAGAAGGGGAAAAAAAAAGACAGTAATTTCAATTTGCATATTTTTCTTCTTGGAGCTGAGATAGAAATTGCTAGACTAGGGTCACACAACAAATCCAATAAACTGTCCAGAGATTCTCCAGGCTCCTTAATCACACAACCTTCATGTGCAGTATTAAATGGTCAGGAAATTACTCAAATCTTTTTTTGCCTTTCGCTTCCAAGTAACAGACTTGAACATAGAGTATCCTAACCTGGAATACAAGCAGCAAAGATTATTTTTTTTCCTGAATCTCAGATTTTAGCTTTCATTCTCTGTGTCTACTTACAAAAACCAGTGTGCTTTTACCTATATTTACAAGTCAGGAAGTAAAAGCAAAGGAAAGCAGTATGCAGGAAGCTAGATATATAGGAGAGCAGAAAAACTGTACCTTTTTCCACAAAATTAATATATAGAACAATGTTTTGGCCACAGTCTTCCAGTGTTACTTCCTTTCCATTAAGGGCATTAAAGGCTTTCTTGGCTTCTTCTGTTGTCCTATATTTCACAAATGAATATGGTTTATTTGGTGGCATTAAGAGTGTTTCCACTGCTCCATATTCTTCTAGTATCCTGTGCAACTGCTGTCTACTCATTCCGTTGCCAAGACCAGCATTGGCAATAACCAGGCTCTAATTGAAAAAGAATTAAAAAACAAAAGGAAAAGAAAGAATTAGTGATTATTGTTGGTTCATTTAAAACTAACATTTTACCAAGAGAACAGCACTATAAAGAAAAATTAAACCCATGAGCACTCTTTTATGTATTCTGTATAACAAGATATTTACATTCCCATGAGCTTGTTATACAAGGCTAAGGCAACCTTTGCTTGCCCAGCACATAGTCTGGCTGGCAGCCTTGCAACCTCTATCAGAAACACCTCCTCAGTTAATGTAGCCTTTGAAGTGACATGTGTGCATCAAGTGTACTGCAAGCAAACAGTGGCACTGGCACACGTAATTTTGGCGGTTTCTGAAACAGCTGGAAAAAGTGTTCACTTATTTCAAATGACAGCATTTCACTTCTCTAAAGAAAACAGAAAATGAGGTTTAGAACCAAAGAGGAGGGTCATTAAAAATAATTATACCCTGAGCACTGCTGTGAGTATGCCTATCGTGAAGGCTCTGTTAACATCTGTTCTAAGCTCTGCATCAGGCTGTCCGCTCCGGATCGTATTTTTCAAAGTTTACTTCATTATTAATTACTGCTTGTACTGGTTTTATGTTTACAAATTTTGTTTTCTTGGGCTAACGTACTATTTGTAGTGGTTTTATTGTTTGTTTATCTGTGAGATAATGATTAGGAGGGAATAAAAGTAAAGCAGGCTTAAACTTAAGTTACAAAAAATAGTTTATTTACACACACACATTAAAGAATGAAGAAAAGGAAAAAACCTGAAATTTTAAAACACTTCTCTTCCTCTCCACAATTTATTTACTTTCTCACAAACAAAATTTGTGTATTATTTTGGGAGAGGAGCTTCTCTTGACTTATGGAGACTCTTACTACAAGAAAAAACCAAGCTTTTTAGTGGCTTTTATGTCACAAATCTGCAACTGTTTGTAAATTTTGCAGATTGTGCAATTTTACTTATAGCAGCTTTTCCCTGGCTATGTATGGGTCTCTCAGCTGGTTTGGAGTACTATTTTAAAATGCTTATTTAGTATTTAACAAAGATTTTCTCAGTCTACACTTTGACTAGAATTAGCATTTTTTAAAACTATTTTTTAAACTTTCTGTTCTCTATTTGGGTTAGCAAGAGAAGTCTAGCAAAATTGTCTACTCTTCTATTTCTCTTTTAATAATTTTTTTTACTTAAGGCTTTATTTTTAATTACAGTGTTGATTTGTGGCGGAAAGAAGGGGTTAAATTTTTGTTTAAATTTTCTTTTTCAGCTGCAGCTTATAGTGTCAAATTTTATTACAAAAGCCTTAAAACACTACCTAGCCCCTGCACTCCTTGCTAGCTACAAGGCATGAGACACAGCTCAGTCCCTGCCTTCCCCAGTTACCACACAGTTTTAAAACACAACTTAGTCTATGCTCTCACTAAGTACCACAAGAGCCCCAAGACACTGCCCAACCCCCTGCTACTGCCACATCCCCAAGTAAAGCAGCCCCACAGCATAACCAAGCTACGACTTTCTTCCCCCTCCACTTCCACCAACAACAAAAAAAAGAAAATAAAAAGAGCCCCCGCCAGTTAAGCTAACTAAACAACAAAGCCTAACCGCCCAGCCACCCACAAAAAAATAGTTTAAACTCTTGCTTTTTAGCTAGCTAAAAAATTAAAAAATAAGTCTTCTTAAGTTCTCTAAAATTTTATCCGTGTGTTCACAAAAACGTATTTCTTAAAATACCACTTCCTAATCAAACCACCACAGTGCAATTTTCTAGAATGTTACTGATGGAGAGACCCAAGTGTGAGAAAGATACGCAGAGGTTCAAACCACTCCTTTCATTTAATCTACAGAGACCCCACTACACAACTGCTGCAGCACACGCAGCAACTCATGACGTAATTTAGAGATAGACTCCTGCACAAAGCCTGAAGTATTTTCTATATTCCTGACACAAGTTTACCACTAGCACTATGATTGTGTTTTATATATCACTTATTCAAATGTTCTGTCACCNCCACAGTCTTCCAGTGTTACTTCCTTTCCATTAAGGGCATTAAAGGCTTTCTTGGCTTCTTCTGTTGTCCTATATTTCACAAATGAATATGGTTTATTTGGTGGCATTAAGAGTGTTTCCACTGCTCCATATTCTTCTAGTATCCTGTGCAACTGCTGTCTACTCATTCCGTTGCCAAGACCAGCATTGGCAATAACCAGGCTCTAATTGAAAAAGAATTAAAAAACAAAAGGAAAAGAAAGAATTAGTGATTATTGTTGGTTCATTTAAAACTAACATTTTACCAAGAGAACAGCACTATAAAGAAAAATTAAACCCATGAGCACTCTTTTATGTATTCTGTATAACAAGATATTTACATTCCCATGAGCTTGTTATACAAGGCTAAGGCAACCTTTGCTTGCCCAGCACATAGTCTGGCTGGCAGCCTTGCAACCTCTATCAGAAACACCTCCTCAGTTAATGTAGCCTTTGAAGTGACATGTGTGCATCAAGTGTACTGCAAGCAAACAGTGGCACTGGCACACGTAATTTTGGCGGTTTCTGAAACAGCTGGAAAAAGTGTTCACTTATTTCAAATGACAGCATTTCACTTCTCTAAAGAAAACAGAAAATGAGGTTTAGAACCAAAGAGGAGGGTCATTAAAAATAATTATACCCTGAGCACTGCTGTGAGTATGCCTATCGTGAAGGCTCTGTTAACATCTGTTCTAAGCTCTGCATCAGGCTGTCCGCTCCGGATCGTATTTTTCAAAGTTTACTTCATTATTAATTACTGCTTGTACTGGTTTTATGTTTACAAATTTTGTTTTCTTGGGCTAACGTACTATTTGTAGTGGTTTTATTGTTTGTTTATCTGTGAGATAATGATTAGGAGGGAATAAAAGTAAAGCAGGCTTAAACTTAAGTTACAAAAAATAGTTTATTTACACACACACATTAAAGAATGAAGAAAAGGAAAAAAACTGAAATTTTAAAACACTTCTCTTCCTCTCCACAATTTATTTACTTTCTCACAAACAAAATTTGTGTATTATTTTGGGAGAGGAGCTTCTCTTGACTTATGGAGACTCTTACTACAAGAAAAAACCAAGCTTTTTAGTGGCTTTTATGTCACAAATCTGCAACTGTTTGTAAATTTTGCAGATTGTGCAATTTTACTTATAGCAGCTTTTCCCTGGCTATGTATGGGTCTCTCAGCTGGTTTGGAGTACTATTTTAAAATGCTTATTTAGTATTTAACAAAGATTTTCTCAGTCTACACTTTGACTAGAATTAGCATTTTTTAAAACTATTTTTTAAACTTTCTGTTCTCTATTTGGGTTAGCAAGAGAAGTCTAGCAAAATTGTCTACTCTTCTATTTCTCTTTTAATAATTTTTTTTACTTAAGGCTTTATTTTTAATTACAGTGTTGATTTGTGGCGGAAAGAAGGGGTTAAATTTTTGTTTAAATTTTCTTTTTCAGCTGCAGCTTATAGTGTCAAATTTTATTACAAAAGCCTTAAAACACTACCTAGCCCCTGCACTCCTTGCTAGCTACAAGGCATGAGACACAGCTCAGTCCCTGCCTTCCCCAGTTACCACACAGTTTTAAAACACAACTTAGTCTATGCTCTCACTAAGTACCACAAGAGCCCCAAGACACTGCCCAACCCCCTGCTACTGCCACATCCCCAAGTAAAGCAGCCCCACAGCATAACCAAGCTACGACTTTCTTCCCCCTCCACTTCCACCAACAACAAAAAAAAGAAAATAAAAAGAGCCCCCACCAGTTAAGCTAACTAAACAACAAAGCCTAACCGCCCAGCCACCCACAAAAAAATAGTTTAAACTCTTGCTTTTTAGCTAGCTAAAAAATTAAAAAATAAGTCTTCTTAAGTTCTCTAAAATTTTATCCGTGTGTTCACAAAAACGTATTTCTTAAAATACCACTGCCTAATCAAACCACCACAGTGCAATTTTCTAGAATGTTACTGATGGAGAGACCCAAGTGTGAGAAAGATACGCAGAGGTTCAAACCACTCCTTTCATTTAATCTACAGAGACCCCACTACACAACTGCTGCAGCACATGCAGCAACTCATGACATAATTTAGAGATAGACTCCTGCACAAAGCCTGAAGTATTTTCTATATTCCTGACACAAGTTTACCACTAGCACTATGATTGTGTTTTATATATCACTTATTCAAATGTTCTGTCACCTAAAAGGACACTGCTGGACCCCAAAATTACTCTTTGGATAGATTAGATGGATAATTTGGTACCTGGGACAGTTTCAAGGGCAACAAGGCCCAAATTACAAGACCCATTTCCAAGCAACACTCAAGAGTTTACAATACAAACAAGACTGCTGAGTCATTAACATCTGTCCATGTGCTGTGAAATCTGAGCAAAAATTAAACCAAATTTTATTACAAAAATGTATAAAGATCTAACTATTGTTAATAATGTTTCCATATTTGAATGGGAAGAATTTTCAAGATCAGGATGAACAAGCATAGGGTAAATGATACTGCTCTATAGCATTTCAAGCCATTTGTATTTCTTCATAAATGAGACAGGGAATTTAGAAACTCTAATTTCCCCTTCTGTCTGCAAGTTTCTGTCACTTTTTGCTACATCAATATCTGTGAGGTCATTCTCTGATGTGTTGTAACTCTGCTGTGGCAGAACACTACAAATCAAAAATCTAAGTAGCTTTCTTCCAGATCTCTTTTCTGCAAGGAAGGAGAAAGCTGTCCCCCTTTAAACAGCTACAAGTCAGCCGGGTTCAATTCCTACAGAACCACAGCCTTAATTTGTTTAGAGCAAAAAAACAAAATGGAAAATATTTCCAAGATAGACATGTTTTTAATGGGGAGCTTAGATGAGACAAACTACAGTGACAGAGAACTATGGAGGATAGAAAGGCACAAAAGTTAAAAGCCTGAGAAAAAAAAAGAAACCACAGAGAAAGAGAAAAGTTTATATACTTCAATAGCATTTCCCATGTTTCCTTCTCAACCCAAGTAACTACTGTTTCAGGTAAAGACCTTATCCAAAGGCCATCAAAGTCTCTCCGAACTGCTGAAGTACAGTTCTGCTCTGAAATCGAAGAAGCACAGAAAACCCTCAGTCTTGGGAAGGGCATTTTTAAGAACTGCATTTTACACAAGACACATGTGAGAAGAGAACACAGATAAGCAGCATTTTAACACTACCATCAAAATCACAACTACCAGTCACCTGTGTGGCATGGGAGATGCATTTTATGCCCTCATGTCTCATCAATGTATGCTGAGCTCTGACCTGCTTCCTCAATACCTTCTTCTTCATTTTCTGGACTTTCAAATGATCTTCACTGATTTTAGCTTCCATACTGGTGTTCTGGAAAGCAGAAATAACAATACATAGTGAGTGTCCTGCTTGAAAAGGATCTCTCCCAAAAATAAAGCTTTAAAAGATTGCTATGATGCTTGATTTCATTTTCCCATTTTTCTCTTCCTCTTCACGCCTTTATTCACATTCACAGTATCACTACATCCACTTGTGGGTTTTAGCCTGTCTGCCCCTCCTGTTTTCATACAGTAATTTCAGCTAATTTCCTTCTCTCTGTAGTCTCTCTAGATCATAAGAAAAAAAATGATGTGTGGAGCTGCCATGAGATTTGTATTGTCTCAGCTTCTCAGTTATTCTTATGCCTCACAAATGCTTGAGTTGAAGACGAAATGTTTGGCTCCTTTCACCTAACTGGAATCAAGTGTGACATTTGGCCAAACTTGCCTTTCTTGAGAGTAGAAAAATATGTGCAATACTTAAATGTCCTAGAGCAAGCAACTAGTGATTCAGCTGTCTAAATAACATGCAACACTGGCAGAGATGACCTATCCCACAACACTCAGCCTTTCATCTGCTGCTCAAGAAGCTGAAGACCTTCCTGATGTGCTGTGTCATGCTTGCTAGCATCACTCTGGTGCCTCCAGCTCCTGAAGGCATTTATATCTGCATAGCTGAGAGAGCACAATATTCCTGTGGTCTCCATCTGAACCGAGTTGAAACTCTGTTGCATCATTACCAGTGGCTCAATTTGGCACAGCAACCAACTCTGCCCTGATTTCTGAATAAAGGAATCACATTCAACCGTATAGAAGTAGGAAACTTCATTTGCTAGGATCTCACACCTCCTTTAGAAAGGACACTATGACTACAGAAGAAAAAAAAAAAACAGTAATCCACTGTTGCATTCATTACTGTTACCACCTAGTTTTACAGTAAGAATTTTTTAAAGGTAGCTCCTGAAAATACACACTGAAAACGGCATATTGCAATACGAGCTAAGGTTATAGCAGGTCACAAAACCGTCCTGAAGTTACTACAAAGGTTAACGTGAAGCTTTAACGCAACGCACGAAGCTTATTTTGTAGAAGCCTTATTTGCTGTAGAAGCCGCTTCTGAAAACGAAAGGACCTGGTGGCCGGGCAGAGCTGAGCGGCGGCCGTCGGCAGAGGGAGCGCCGCGATCAGGGATAAATTGGGCTCTTTGTTCCTCAGTTTTGGTTTTGGTGCCGCAGACACGCCACAACAAAAGTATAAGGACACGGTATTCACATAGACATCTGGGAAAAAAAAATTATATATATATATATGGCGCCTGAAGGCACCAGCACATCCAGGCACCAGCATGTCCCGCGGCTGTCCCATCCCACCTCTGCTAGGGACAGCCAGCAACAAACCTCCCTGCAAACAGCAACGATAACAGGAATAACCACAGGAGCGCGTCTTAGAATCACAGAATGTTAAGGGTTTGAATAGGCTTTAAAGATCAACCAGTCCCAAACTCCGTGCCACGGGCAGGGGCGCGTCCTACTAGACCAGGTTTCTCAGAGCCTTGAACACTGCCAGGACTGGGGCAACCACAGCCTCCTGGGCAACTTGTTCCAGGGCCTCACCACCGTCACAGCAGTGTCCCTTCTGCTCTGCCCTGAGTACACACGGGGGTGGCTATAAAAGCTGTGAGGCAGACGTGGGGATTGACTTGGCCTTCTCCCCCTTGCACCACCTCGTCCTGACAGGAACAGAGACAGAGCCGGAGCCGCGGCCAGGCCGCCGCGGGCTCTGCTCCCCGCACGCGGCGGCACGGCGGGGACGGGAGAGGAGGGGACGGGAGGGGAACCAGCGGCAGAGGCCGCCTGCGCTCCCGCCGCCCCCGCGGCTCCCCGTCCCCCGCCAGAGGCGGGCGAGGCCCGGACGCTGCAGCCCCGGCCCGGCGGGCGCGTTACCTGCAGGAAGCGGCCATGTCGGGGCGGGCACCCGGCATCGTCACCATCCTCGCCGCGCCGTCATGGCACCGCCCCGCTGCCCGCGGAGCGCTCGGGTTTGTGGGGGGGGGAAGAGGATTTAGCGAGTGCGAACGTCTGTCGCTTTATTACAGGTCAGGGAAGCCAAGCTTCGAGGTTTAAAAACACGAAGTGCCGGGTCCTGCTGTTGGGTCACAGCAACAGCAGGCAGCGCCGCAGGCTGGGGACAGAGTGGCGGGGAAGGACCCGGAGGTGCTGGTCAGCAGCAGCTGAACATGATCCAGTGTATGTCCAGGTGGCCAAGAAAGCCGATGGCGTCCTGGCCTGGATCAGCACTGGTGTGGCCAGCAGGACCAGGGCAGTGACCGTCCCCCTGTACTGGGCACTGCTGAGGCCACAGCTCCAATCCTGTGCTCAGTTCTGGGCCCCTCACTGCAAGAAAGACATTGAGGGGCTGGAGCGTGTCCAGAGAAGGGCAACGGAGCTGGGGAAGGGTCTGGGGCACAAGTGCTGTGAGGAGCAGCTGAGGGAGCTGGGGGTGGTCAGCCTGGAGAAAAGGAGGCTCAGGAGGGACCTTGTCACTCTACAACTGCCTGAAAGGAGTAACAGAACAAGAGGATGTAGTCTTAAATTGCAGGAGGTTCAAGTTGGACATTAGGAGACATTTCTTCATGGAAAGGGTGATTAGACCTTGGCATGCACTGCCCAGGGTAGAGTCACTGTCCCTGGACATGTTTAGGAAAAGGATGGATGTGGCACTTAATGCCATGGCCTATTTGACATGATGGTGTTGGGTTTAAGGTTGGAGGGCAGTCAGTGTGGCAGGGGGGAAGGGGTGAGCAGCCCCCTACAACCACCTTCCATGGACACACACTTACTGTCACTGTGCCCCCTCCTGTTCCTGCTCGCTCCGTGCTCCCACTTGCCAGCAGGCCCTCCCCGTGCCACCTTTTCCCAAGGAGAGCCAGCTCTTTGCCATCCTCCTCTCTCTCCACAGAGTCTCCCTCTGAGTCCTCACCGAACAAGTGAATGCTTTAACCCTGTGTGCAGTGGGACACCATCCCACAGCACCAGACCTGCCTCCATTCCTTCATTGGCTGACAGGGCATATCCACCAGCCTGTAATACTGGGAGGTAGGAAGTACTTGGTCAGAAGGGTGGTTCCACTTCTTTTCCTCCACCATAGTCTGTGCTATTAAGTCACCCTCTGTCCTTGACCCACACAGTGGATATCAAAGTGTTGGGATAGCACAGATCTTCTGCCCAAGTTTTCTTATATTTAAAGTATGAGTATTTGCTACCTACCTAGTAAGAGTATAGCATAGAGCTTGTTAACCTTTGTGAACACTACGCCTTAGCATCATCTGCTCTTCTTGTGAGCCAGAATGGATGGAGAAAGAACAACCAGGCCGCATCAACAGATGCTGTCTCTATTAAAATATTCTCTAAGGCTCTCAGCCCTGGAAACCACCCAACCCTGAAAGCTACTGAAAGGATGATCCTAATGATATCACTTTGTAATTTATTACAAATTTGTTCTGACAAGTGGAAAATACCTGCCCAAAGGTTGTTTTTCTTAAGTGTCGACATTCCAGATTCTGTGCACTGTCCATTGTACGTGCATGTCCATGTGTGTTCTCTGGGGGATAACAAACTCACTGGGAGTTTGTTTTTTTTCAAGTATCTCTGTATGATTAGCATTGGTCAAGAATTTTTCATGCATATTGCAATAACGTGTCCTCTGATAATGCATCAAGATTTTTCTTCTATAAATAACATTCTCACAAAGGAAATTTCCACCACTTAAAAGGAAAACAGTTAAAGGCTGGTTAGGAGTTTAATGCAAGCTTATTTCAAACCAGAACTGTTATGCCCTTCATGATTTAAGCCCAGAAGCACTGTGCATTCTCCTCCTATGCTAGATAAGACGGGTACAGGTTCCTCCTACAGACACCACAATGCTTATTGACAAGTAAAAATACATCTCCATTAACAACATTATCACTGACTAACCCACAAAAGAGTTCACAGAAGTGAGGATTCAAATACATTTACCTTTGATGTTAATATAATCTCTGATTTATCAGAAAACTCACTAATTCTTTTAAAAAACTCCTTTTTTATAATTTTAATACTTTGGTTTTAAATGTCAGCAAATATTCTAGTTTGACATTAAGTCTTAACAGTTTTCTTAAGAAAAAAGGAAGGTTTATATCAGAAAATCTTGGTTCTGGCTGTATTTTTTTAATTGTTAATGAGGAAAGTTGTCTTCTAAAGCAGAATATCATTCTCCCATTTAGTCACAGGTGAAAAATAAAATCCTACTGGCTTTTCTCAGGAACAAATTACACTATTTGCTATGCTGTTTGTTATTTTATCTTGGCCACATTCTCAGGGAGAATCAAGGCATTTGTTAGTCCCTGGGAATCAACTCCATACGATAACAAGTAAACACTTCTATTTCCTTCAACAAACAAGAGGTTACTGGTCTGTAGGTGGAAAGACAATCTTACCCCCTTTTATAGCAAAGCAAGCCAAACCATGCTTTAGCCTAATGTGATCACACTGGATTTCCATTAATTTCAAACCCAATTAAAAGGGAATCACAAGAATATAGGATTTGCTATATCAAATCTCTTGGTAAAGAAACTGCAGTTTAAGAATCATGACGAATAGGATATATTTCAGGATAGAAGTTTGTTACAGAAATAAGAAGAAATCTCTTAGCCCAAAATCCAGCTCAAAATCACCCGTGACTACTCCTGTAGAGAAGTACTGTAATAAAGGCTAAGACAAGATGAATTGTTTTAGGATAGCATTCATGTAATGGTTCAGTATTTGGACAAATATGTGTTGACCTAAATTCAAAATGTGCAGCTGCTGCTGCTTGTGATAATAAAACTCTCCATAACAAACCTCTGCAATGCCAAGGGCTTATATTTTTCAGGAAGAAGGCAAGGCTGGCTCTGTGCTGCATGTCATTTTTGTTCTGTGTTTGTGCTGTTCAATGCTAGATTTAATATTTCTTTCTAAAAAAGAAAAACAGTCAGAAAAAAAACAACTTTTAGAAGTTTGTTAGCAATTGCATAAGACTGAAAGAGACAGGAGAAGTCTGGGTCCTGTTAAAATCAGTGGGATTTTCAAATGCTGGTGATCAAAATGCTTGTGTTCTCAAGAGACTTAAAATGTCAAGTAGTATCAGTATGCCTTCTGATTTCTAAGCTTTAGCCTACATTCTGTTCATGCCTCCAAACTTTTTCAAGCTTTTTTCCACAACATAAGATTTTAGAGTACTTTTTTTTCCGTTTTCATTTAATAAAAAAGCTGCACTTTTCCTGAAATCTCAAGACTCAGTGTACTGGAACTTTAAGAAATACACCAAATAGCATAAATCTCACAGTAAAACTGTAATATTTGGCAACACTGTGTTTCTGGCACAAATACGTGATTATTGGCAGGTCCACTTCCACTGTTACCAGTATGATCCTCTTGTGAAGCAAGCTTCTTTAGCATGATGACACAGCTTTTTCTGAGCAGGGAGATTCCAGTTCTCTACTGGGACAGCTACAGATCTTGTCATCTGCAGAACCAAACTGCTTGGTGAATGTTTAGGAGCGGCCAGGGGTTAGCTAAGCTGAGCACTTCTGCTATGCCATGAGATTGCACTAATAAAGTTCAAGACTGTTTATTAGAGGCAGGGAGGAACAGCTTTAGCTTCTGTTGTCAGACATGCTGCAAAAGCATGCCTGCTGGGTGACCATTAATATTGCACTTGAACTGGGAGCACAATCTGTAAGCCCCAACAAACAGAAAATCTTTGATCCTCTTCCAGTGAATCTTCAGAAAATTCCTGTGAACTTTCAGGCATAAGACAGAAATTACTGTTATTATGATGTGCTTGCTACAACTCTGAAGATACTTCATTGTACTTACTGCCAGTGCAAAGAATCAGCTCTTGAGAGGTTCCTGCATCATGTGGACACAGATGTCAAAAAACATAATTTCTTGATTTCATTTAGGAAGACCCCAAGAGATGTAAATTCCCTCGACATAACTACTGGAAAGCATAATATCCATGAAGTTAATTCAAAAATTCCCAGTGAAGCTCCTGCCAGCTTTTTCTGCTCAAATAAAACCTCAGTGAATGGTCCTCAGCCTTCAAAGTCCCACATGCACCAATACTAAGCAAACCATACATTGCATGAAATTGTTTTGTCCTCAGTTTTAATTTTCTCTTGGCATAAACAATCTTGGAAACTTATGGCTTGAAATCTTTCCAATGCCATGTAAGCTTTAAAGAAAAGATGATAATTCTGTGCTGAACAGGAATTGTTGCTTTCACTGTGACTCTTTCTCTGCAGTTCAGGCAAAGTTTAGGTGAGTCTAGTACAGTTTCACCAGTCTAGTACACTTTCTGGGGTGTCACAAAAGTAATATGGAGTACTGAAAGAACCATACAAAATATGGATTTCCCTCTAAATCACTAAACCCATCAACACATGGTGTAGTTTAGCCTTGAAGGCAATGTTGTTAGAAAGAGTCTCACAAAATATTTGTTTTCTCTGAAACAAAGACTGAAAATTGTCATCCCTTCAAAGTCTGCATATACTTTGCATTCTTTTCTGGCTCTGTATGCCTGTTTTACATTAAACAAATAGGAAATATTTTTTTTTTTTAAATACTGTTTGAACTATATTATACTCTTCTGGCCCTACAGACAAAATCTTATGGTAACCTGGGAAAACTCAGTTCTGTCACAAGCAATTAGGAGTTGGTAGGCATTCAGGAAGCAATGCGACCTTGCACAGGGATCCTCCCTGATATCTACACTAGGCAGGCAGTCTGCATGTCCTTGGGAACCATGGTTTCTCACAGTTACAACTTCAGGGCATACATGTATCATAAGGACAATCATGGAATATCAGGCTCTGATTCTGTCCACTTGAGCAATCAATACATTTTTAAGGATGTAGTGCTTGCAGTTCAGACACAATCTGTGAAGTTAATTTTTAAAGACATAGTACTGTTTACATAAGAGAACTATATGTTACATTTCCATGGTGAGATCCGTGGTGCCCCCACTGACTGGAGAGAATATTGCAATGTATTCCTTGGACTGGAACTCCATTCTTTCATCTCCTTTCAGGCATCACCTCAGGAAAACTCATGCAACACACTTACTTTCTTTATTAGAAGAATAGCTGTTCAACCATAAGTTAAAATTTTCTAAACAAAAACATGGTCAGATGCTTGGGTCACCCCATTTGCTGCCTTTGTAATCTAGTTTTCATTACATCTCTGGATCTATAAATTTGACATATCTGGAAAACAGGAATTGTAAGCTTTTAAGCTGAACAGGCAAAAAAAAAAAAAAAAAAGAAGGTGCATCCAAACTTAGTGATTTTTTTTACAAACACCACTTGTCTGTGAGTCAGTTTGCTGATGTATATCACATTTACATAAATATTTACCCAAATCACCAGGACTTGTGAATCTTCATGAATCATTGTTGGGGAAACACTTTGTAATCTTTGCATGAAGTGTAGCACATGCATTCAGAGTATGGATATAATTAATGGCAGAAGATGGATGAAAACAATAGATTAAAAAAATCACCCTTTTTTTTTCCTTTTAAATTGATTTTAAATTTTTCTCTTGAAAATGCAAATCTTTCTTTTTCACACAGACATAATATGGTTGGTACACATGTTGGTGATGATTAGGACACAGTTTCAGCATGTTCGAGTTTGTTCACTTTTATTAAGAGAAAAAAGCAGGTATCACTAGCATATAGTTTTTGAAATCCATGTCTACATCACTTTATTTTACTCTTTCTGTGCAGAAATATCCACCAGAATTATTTAAATTAAAATATTATAACATTAAATGCTCTTAATTCATATGTAGATGAAGTCTTTTCTGGCAAAATTCTCTGCTTCAAGAAATGGGTAAACTAAATGAGCATACTGGCTGCTTCACTAAGCTGTCATCTCTCTAAAGGCTCTGTGAGTAAGCCTGACACACTTCATCTCTCCCGTTACCATCATCTACATGCTTCTGTTAGTGTCTCCCATGTTAAACTTTATGGCATCTTCAGTCAAAGAAATACAAGTGAGGCGAAGTGTGGGACTGGAAATGAACAAAATAACTAGGAGATTGATTTAAAAAATTATCCTGAAGCTTGTGTGCACACAGCCCTAGTTGCTATAATATCGGTGTGTGAGAGCCATATAATTCACCGCCGCAGGACAATCTGTATTTGATGCTTGTCCTAAGCCAGGCACAAAGAATTGCCAGCTGACAAGAATCCTCTCAAAAGGAGCAAGTGAGGAAATTTGAGAACAGCCTGAGAAGCTTGTCATTTATGGACAGAGTAGCTTATCTCATGCTGAGTGAAAACTAGAGGGATTGATAATCTGAACTACAGATTCTGAAAATTGAGGTAAGAAAGTTCCTTACATAAATAGGGAGGGTTTTCTTGTTCCTTCCTTATCCTTTCTTAGTACAACTTTTAAGATTATTCCAGCAGTACTAGGATTGTTAGGTAAAATACAGTCTTTATCTTGTTGATTTTAAGTCAAAGAATACAAGTGTAGCTAAAGTACTTCTGTCACCTGTGTATTGTCACAAAATGAAAAATGTTACTTGTTAAAAGGGAAACAAAATAATACTATAAAACCATTAACTAAAATACAACTCCTTATGGTGCATTTAATAATGCTTGGGTGGCTCATTGTCTGAGAAAAGTGCTGGGTGGTGTCAAAATACTTAGGTTCTTCACAAGGACACAGCACATGTCCTTGTTATCAATTTTGTCTTTATCAGTAATTTCTGTAACAGCAAGAGCTTCTATCCAAAATAATAAGGGACTTGAGCTTTTGATTTTTCACCAATATCTGAGCAAAGTATGTTGCTATCTGGTTTTTCTGCTGCTTCTGTCACCTTCTTTCCAACACTAAATTAATCATGCAGGTGACCTTGCTGGTTTTTATTAAGCACAGCAGGCTGTATGAGCTATTGCTGGAAAAGTGTGACATTGCTCAACTAGTGGGGTCCTACATCTATTTTTTTCTAATATGGTTTCACTGCCACTTCTAAGTACAGGCTATATTTCTGCTGTCATGCACAGTTTCTTTCATTTGCCATAAATTAAAAATAATTATGCTGTTAAAAGGAAAGTACAGCATAATAAAATATTCTGTAACTGCTTATAAACAAAAGAGCCTTTTATAAAATGCTGGGTTGCTTCAACTTTCCATGAAACAATGATGCTGAACATAGGAGTCATGGTAACCTGGGTAGCTTCCTTACCAACATAGAGTGAATGTGTATATTAAACTGAAATTTGACAACAAGGGTCTCAAAAAAATTCAGACAAATCTGAAATGGCCCTGCATGACTACAGTACACCTATGTACCACTGCATGATTCCGGAGAATGGGCAGGAGGCCATCTGGAAACTCCAAACATATTGGTCTGATCCCCAAAATTTGCCACAACAGTAAGGGAACAAGTCAATAAGGCTTTCTGTCTCACATTTTGAATTCCTTAATATTTGTGAACAAGAGCATGTCATCTGGGAAAGTAAGGCTACTTCTGTAGCAAGGATCTGGCTTTTCATGCTCATGATTCATCTTGCATAATTATGAATGAATTGTCTTACAAATCTCTGTTCCTAGATTTATTTTGGGAAGCATAACCGAACTCTCCTCCTGAAGCCCCTGAAAAGTCCCATCAATTTAGCGTTTATTCTTTTCAGACATCTACAGACCTAAGGTGGCTCCTCTGGCCTAGTGCTAGAGAAGTTTCTGACAGGCACAGGACCTAAGAGCAAGGATCTGATGTGTTGGGGGTGAACATCGTTGTGATAGGGTAATTAGAAACACTGCTGTAATGCAGGAGACAGGAGAAAGAACTACTTTTCTAGTTGCATTGATGCATGGAATTAAGCTTGAAAGATTACTTCAGTGTGCAAAGCATGATGCAAATAAGAGATGAGGTGGTGAAGCTGTAGGCTGATACCGATCGTTGAGTTGTTCCATTGAGCGTCGGACCTCATTTGCTGATGGACCACACGGCTGCAGTGGAGGCTGCTGGGGCTTCCTCCATCCCTGCCACTCGATCAGCTCTGCAGGGCACAGCACCTGCCAGCCAGGTGCATCAGGCATGCTGACAGCAGGTGCAAGAGAGACTACATAGCTCTAGCTGGGAGGAGAATTAAATACCAGTCTGCTTTGCCATAAGACATGAACAGGGTTTCCTAGTCGTTAAATGTTTAACACAACGACCCAAGTGTTGTCACCATACTTCTTGTATGTGACAGTTGATTATGGGATCAAAGTGACTGAAAAGGGAGATTCAGAAATTAAACCATGTCCCTGAAACAGGCATGCAGAAAGCTATTTTCAAAGTAGGCATAAAGAACACTTAGAAAAATAGGTTAATTAGCATTTTCAAAGGACTTCTGAAAACACGAGACCATTTTGGGCAATGTTGGGATGCCAGTGTGGCCTGACAGGCTGCTTACAGCTTCAAAGGGACATTTGGACAGATGCATGCAGCAGTAAGGATGAAACAGACGAATTGCCTACTGGTAGTAGATACTGCACTGGGCAACTTTAAATGATTCTGCGGATGCTGCAGACAACAGTTGCAATTCTCCTCGAGGGGAGAGCTATATAAACAGAACGACATGCCTATGATCCCGATTAGCTGACTTTAAACTTTGAAGATCAAAAGCCTTCAGGATATACTGCTGAGGAAGGAAGGACACTGATTTCCTTGACAGGTCGGTGGGATGGGATATGGAGGAAGGACACTGACTCGCTGAGTACAACCCCAACTAGACGGGACCTTAACACCTTGGAGATGTTCCTCGCTTTCCTGTAGGACCTTAACCGTACCACTGTGGCTGGACTCCCCTGAAGCGGAGACAGGTATCGCCTTTCCTTGGCAAGCGCGGGGAGAACGAGGTGGGGGGGAGGTCCCGAAGTCCAAGGATGAGAGGTGCTGGGGGCCGGGGGCCGATGGCGGGCGGCGCGCACGGAGCGCCCCGGCGCTCCCGTCGGTCCCCGGCCCCTTCCCCTCCCTGCGGGGCGGGTTCGGGCCCCGCCGCAGCCTCCCCCCGCGCTCGCCGGTAGGCGGCACCGCTGCCCGCCTTCCTCCGCCTCCTCCTCCTCCTCACCTTCGCCGGGCACCGCGCCGGGTGACCCAGATCGCGTCGGCGGCGGCAGCTCCGTGTCCCTCCCGGCGAGGAAGGACGGCTCGGGACGGCGGCTGCGCTGCGCCGCGGGGATGGAGCGGAGCGGAGCGGTGAGTGCGCGGCGGCGGCGGGCCCCGGCGGCGGCCCCGCGGGTCGCTTAGCGACGGGAGGCGGCTCCGGGCATCGCATCGCAGCTCCCTGCACCGCTTGCCTCCCCCGTTCACCGCCCGGCGGTGGGAGAGAAGTTTTGCCCCTCTGAATGCGGGACGCTTTATGGAAAGACCTTGCGGCGTAAGGAAATTTGGAGGCGCTGAGTGGCTTGCGCATTTGGGGTATTTGTAGTTAATTTTTTAAATTTTTAATTTTATTTTTATTTTTTCTAACGGCCCCATCCGTTATAATTGTACAGGAGGAGGCCGGCACTGGGCGGCCGCCAGGCGCACGGCTCTGCGGCTCCGCAGTGGGCTCCGCGCCCTGCCCTGCCCCGCAGCCCGCCCTGCGCGGGGCCGCCGGCCTGGCTTGCCCCGCCGCACCTGCCCTGGGCTCTGTGCACCTCAGTTACACCGACGTGTGCTCAGGATAATGATGACTTCTTTTTTCCATGGCACTCTCTTCTTGCCCGCCTCCCCTTCATACCCCCACATGGTCATTGTGTGTTGAAGTTACACTTGCTCCGAGTTTATTCCAGGATTGATGTCTTTGATGTTTCCCTTTGTCCTCAGGATTTCTGCTTTTCTTAAATTTCATTTAAAATGGTTAAAAGAGGGTAGCGAAAGTTTATGTCAGAATGGGGGCGGTGGGGGAGGGAAGAACAACACCTTTGTCCCAATTCAGTCAACTCAACAGTCAGATCACAACAAGCTGGTTTTTTTGTGACAAAGGCATTTGAAACAAAGAAGCCATTTTAGAAACTGAAATAAATTTATTTTGTGGCTTGCATGCTTTAGTAAATCCAGGTTTTCATTCATATCTCTTCTGCTGTCCCCCTGTACCCCTCCTCCACTCTCCCTTATTCTAATTTATTCTAAAATAAAATAAAATAGAATAGAATAGAAAAAATAGCATCTCTAAAATCCTGCATCATCCCTACGCTCTACAATAAGCTTACTGATTGCCTTCTGTTCCCATCGTTTTATTGCACATTTTAAAAGAATGTCATTTTGTACTCGTAGGCCGATGAATAGTTGAATCAGTTGAGTGTGATAACATCTCATCTCCCCAGGAACAAAATAGCAAGAGCTTCATTATGTGTAGTAATTTGGTAGATGTTGCATACTTATACCTATTTAGCAAAGTGCAGGTTCAGATGAGACCTGCTGATTCTTAGGAGAGCCTGCTTTTCCCTGACTGTCTTAAAAAATGTGGACCACTGTGTTGCCAACCTGAACAGGTGGAGTTACATCTAGAAATACCCTTTGACTTGTTCAGCTCTCATAATCCGCGTATCATTTTAAGAAATATTTAACCTAAAACTAATGCAAAACGACATTGCTGCAGCAAATGACTTATCATCAAGGCTAATAGAAGCTTGGTGACAGGAAGCCTATGATTTTTCAAGAGTAAAATCATGTGACAGCATCAGATGCTGTGTGTATCACTCTAAACAGAAAATGGGCAGAAGGTGATTCCAGGAGGGCAGCAAACAAGGGAAAGATCTTCTGATGGAATGCATTCATTAACTTTCCTACTGGCTCACTGATACACAGTGAAACATGTTCTGCTAGTGTAAAAACCTGCTATGGCTGAGCACATAACCCAAGTGTCTTTGAATCCTTAGCTAGCTCAAGTTTTGAGACAGGGCTTTATTAACCATTAGCTTCGCTGACATGTGTGAACCCAAGAATTTCATGTGATCAAGCATCTTCCTGTTGCTCTTGACAGGGAATTGCAGCCCCCTGACCTAAGCTATACTTAAGCGGTAAACTTCAAGGCTGTTGCATTAAGTGATTATTTTGTTATCTATCATCTTCCCGCACAAACAGACTTGCTGCTGACTGCAGGGAAAATGCTGTTGCAGGAATGCTGGCATATGTAGGGCTCCAGACTGCTGCTAGTATTTAAATAATCTTGTATTTTAAAGTTAAGCTGTGATCAGCTATAAACCAATTTAAACAAAAATTATGTTCAGTTGTACAGTCAGGGCATTATAACTATACAGAGCCAGGCAAGCTCTATTTTTCCCAAGGGGTCATTTGAAGTGTTAGCAGAAAATTGCAAGAAGAACAAGCTTGGGGTGCCTGGAGATCAAATCTTCTTGGATTTAAGGCCCTCTGGCTCATAAGACTACATTTTAATTTTTTTTTTATGAACATCTGCTCAGCTTTCTTGATTGGAAAGCTTCTTTCATTTGACATTCCTTTTAAATCCTTTGCTTGGTAATGCAGGGCAAAGGACTGCATGAAATATGTTACTCTTTGAATACAAGCTTCGGGAAGGAGGCCTGAAAAGTAAACTCTAGAGCAGAGATTACTAGAATACTGAGAAGGAAACCAGGTGGTGAGATTCCAAACAGGCAAGAGGGATAAAGTAAGGAAAAATAAAATTAAAGATGAGACTGATATAAAAAGATGTGGAGAATGTTTGTGATCGTGCAGGACTGTGGCTGTGATTCAGGCTTAGCATCCTCAGCCTCCATGTAGCATGATATGGGCTTAGCCACCTAACTGAGCTCGAGTGCTGAGCTGTGCTGTACTGCAGGATTTGCCAAGCCTGAGCTGGAGGTGGAAATTTTGCTTGTTCCTGCCAGGCAGTGGAAAGGGAAGTATGACAGCAGAAGCTGTGGGAGCAGCTTCCCGAGTCACTACTTAGTGGTACGTGGAACTGCATGTGCACTCCTTTTCAAGGCAGAGCAAGCATTTTGGTGGCAGACTGACCTGTCTGACTTTGCCTTGAGACACATTTTGGATATGTTTACGCTAGTGATTTGGCTTGCATCCGGCTTAAGTGTCTGGCACATCCTCCAAAGGCCTTCTCCGGTTGCCTTGCAGTGGTTCAGGTCTCAGAGCAGTCTGGCTGCAAGAGACGTGAACTCTCCCATTGAAACTACACCAGGACTTCTGCTTTGGGAGTGTTCCCGTTCAATTACTGAGCCTTTCATGAAAGATACCGGTTTCTTTAAAGTACCTCCCTGCTGTAGTGTAGGGGGCAGTTCTCATTCACTATAGCATAAAACCAATGAAGAGCCCCACACCAACTTCATCAGCTTCAAGTGTTTGTGGCGGTTTGTTCTGGAGCGCAGTATCCGACTCCTCTGCAAAATGTGAGCAAACACTTCTCAGCTTTCTGAAGGGCTGAGGGGCCCTTCAAGAAGATGGTTTCTAGCCCTCCAGTAGTTAAAGTACCTGAGTGAAATGGAGCAAATTGGCATAGTGTTTTTACCTCATCCTAATCTGTCTGCAGATCTGCAGGCTGAGCACTCCATTCTAGTTCAGACCTACAGCCACAGACATCCAAAGGAGCCTGGGGAACAGGAGAAATATAGGAGCTAGGAAGACTGGAATTGAAAACAATTGACAATATAAGCAGGTGAAATTGCAATTTGTTAGAGCAAAGTTAGGACGTGCGGTAGTGGTCCTCAGGACTGTGTCTGTAGGAAACTGTGTACCTGTGAGTTCTTCTCTTGCTGGTAGGAAATTACTTCACAGGCATTTTTAGTCTAAATGTAGATGTCTACACTAATGTTTTTCAAGCAAATCTCCCAGCTTTTGTTCTTCAGCTTTCTTTGTGGACTAGTCTTGAAGCACCTGAGAATAAATAGGTGGAAAAGTTTTGGGAGCACACCAACTGCAACCTGGTATTCAGCCCCAGGCACCTGGTTGGAGCTACTCCAGCATCTGTATAAGGTGTTTTGTCTAAAAACAAACTGCCTTTCCCCATTCAATTTCAAGTGCTTGGCAGCAGCATTTCTCTTGGTCTCTGCTCTGCACTGATGTAGCTGTAGCTTCTGTAGTAGCTATGTATTTTGCTTTTCCAGGGAAGGGTGGTCAGGTAAATTAAGGGACAAGACCAAACCCAAAAGAATTAGCTATACACAGTGCTGTCTCTACAGCTTTCTGTATCATCCTTCTAACTTGGCCATGGTTAACCAATGTTTTCTGATGGCTCATAAGAAGGAAAGGCAGTTTCTGCAAAGAAGGCTTGTTTGGGACTGTGTACAGCTGATTATCAATTTCACAGACATAGGAGTTATTCCTTTATATATTTATATATATATACCATCTGCCTTTTAAGCCCCTATTGTATGCCTGTGCCCATGCCTGTGTCTGCCAAAAGTGAATCAGTAAGTTTCCTAGGACCCCCAAACTGATACTATTATGCTAGTTCGGCTGAGCAAGGGCCTCTGTGGCGAGTTACAGATTGCATTAATGATGAAAACAAGCTTTCTAATTATTTTTATTGCTACTTTTTTTTTTAGTAGTCTTATTCATATATATGAAAATAAAATTACATCCCTACCTTTCATTATCTTCCAGGATGACTTGGACGTTGAGACTCATCCATGGCATAGCAACAATTTTTTATGTATATGTTACACTGGTAATCCCTGTACAGTCGTGTGGTGTGCAATAAAAATTGGGCCCCTTAGTACAAAGCTGTCCTGTGGTCATGGAAATTATAGTCCTCTTCTTGTAGGCAGTTATAAGAGCAAGTCTCTTATTCCTTCTCCCACTCCCCTCTCACAAAGCCATATCCATATCAACATTGGCTTGGATGTGTGCCATCAAACAGGTTGTTCCTCTGAAACACTAAAATCAATGTGGGGTTTGTTAATTTTGGGCTTGCTAGGCCTGCACGCTGTCAGTGTTAAAGCAGCCTGAGAAGAACAGATGGGTTGAAGGAGGAAAAAAGGAGTTCTTGCTGAACTGAGTGAGGAAGGGAAAGAAATAGTGGTGCTTGTAGAAGATGACATGGAAAACAGGACATATCATAAGCACAAATTAGGAAAAGGCCACACAACCTACTCCCCACTTTCTCGAGTAGGACTACAACAGTATCTCCAGTGGTCTGAGATAGTCATGTTCTTCTTTGAACCTCGTTTGTCCTGACCAACGTGTGCTATTTTGTACAGTTACTATCTCAAGAATAAGATCAGTTCATACTACTGAATTATTATGGGTGGATCTGCTGCAAGGATTCTGGAAACTTGTTTAATGTAATTCCTTTTAGTTTTTTTAATCACTTTACACTTACGAGGTTAAGACTATAAGAAATAAAAGTATGCTGACTTTTCTAAGTAGAAAGAGACTCTGAAGGAAGAAGATTTTCAGTGTTGCATTAAGAATAAATGCTTTATAGCAATCCTGTCAATCATGCTGTCCTAGTCTGTGTTCCTCTTGGCTCCACTTTGTTCCTCTTCCCCCTTGGTAGTGTTGTTGCAGGAACAGTTTTCAATGGTCTTCATGTTTCTTCTTTCTCTCTTCTTCCCACTTGGTCTTCTCCCATCTTTCCAGTTTTCTGCTATCAAATCTTGGCCAGCATCCTTTTCTGTCTGAGTGTGGGCACCCAAAGGAAAGTAAAGACCTGGTTGAACCAAGAAGGAAGTGGCAGACAGAAGAGTACCACAGCACCTTGCACTTCCCTTGTCACTCACTTTTTTTTTCCTGCTTGGTTGAGAAAATACATTTTGTGCAATTATGACATAAGAATGGTTCCTACACCATGCTTGTGTTTCATAAGTCTTGCTTAACAGCTGGTGTCAGTTCATTGACCATTCTTTCCATCTTCAAACCATTCTTTCCATCTTTACCGTTTGCAGATCTTCATCGCTTTTTCCTCTTATTTTGTTGTGCCAGTGTGGTGTTTGTGTTGATTTATCCTTCATTTTTATGAATGTCCTCGGCTCCAAAGTCCATCTCAGCGTTTCCTGCTCCTCTGCTTATAGAAGCAGTGTTTGACTTTGATGCTACTTGGACATATCTTAATCTACAGAAAGGTGAAGGGAGTCTTAGTGCGGTCATTTTTACAGTTGTTCACAGCTCTTGTTAATAGAAATAAAAATTTGGTAAAAACCAGGACAGATACTTACAACTCTTCCGAGTTGAGCTGATACAGGCTGGTACATAGGCCTGTCTGGACACCAGATTTAGATAGATGCCCTGGAGATTTTTGTTTGTTTGTTTGTTTGTTTTTGGTGTTACCATTCAAAATTTTTCCCTAAAGAAGGGCCTAAACCTGATTCAACCAGAGCAGGAGCTTGCAATGCATATGAAAGAAATTTTAGAAAAGTTTCTAGTTTCTGTGAAAAAACAGATGATTTCTCCCACTTCTTCTCACTTCAGACATGGGTAAAACCAGAGCGATCTGCCCTGCACATGTCCTCCTGGGCAGCCAGTGCATAACCAGAGCTTCCAACAAGGTCATGTTCTTGGAGATGTCCTGATTTCCTACCTCCTGGGATGCAGAACGTCTCACTGAGCAGCAACCAGGAGATTAAATTGTAGGCCATGAAGTTTGCAAAATAACTGCAGTGGAATTTTAGATCCTCCTGTCTGCTGAATAAGTTTGTTCCTCTTTTATTGTGGTCCCCTTGCAGGCTGCAGGACCGCAGGCAGCAAACAGCTGGTGCATAACACTTACTATAGGATGCTTGTGGTTTCACAAGTGTGGTGCTTCATGACATCATCTAACTGGCTAACTGCATGGGAGGTCATTATTCTTGAATCCTGTCTTAGTAAAATTGCAGAAGGAAATGCAGAAACTCCCATGGATCCAACTTGCTCTACTCTTGCATGTCTGTCTCTCAGAGCTCTGTGAAAATTGCCACTTCCATGCCAAAGTAATCTGGTGAAATGATGGGAAAATGGGACCACATGGAACAATTTTCTCTTAGATCAGTATGAATTGTGTCTGATATTCCCCAAATTCCTGATTTAAATTTTTTGATTTAAATTTTTTTGATTTTTTGATTTAAATCAATAAATTGATTTATGCTTCTCTGGCTCAAAAGCTGAGTTTGGCTTTTGTCCTGACACCTGGCATCCATGTCTTAACTTTTTTGGGGGGAAAGGTCAGTTAACAAACTAAATCTCAGTCCTTAGTTTTACGTCAAGCTTTCAGGCTGATACTTGGTGTAAGGTTGTGTTAATCTTATGGCTGAGTTAACTCTGCTTGGTCCAAGAAAATATAACAGATGTTGGAAAGGTAGGGGAATGGATAGAACAAGAGTCTCTGGTGTAAATGTATTGACATTGCAGATCTGTACGTAACTAACATTCTAAGTTGATAGAATGATGTTTCTTCCCCACAAACTACTGTTTGTTAGGAATTGATTGGGCTCTAAAGCAAACCTAGACTTCAGTTAATTTTGGTGGCAAGGGAATACTTCATCTTTGCATTTTAACTTGTACCCTCCACTCATCTCTAGGCAATGGAGTGGGAACCAAGAAGGGAAGGAGCGCAAAAGCATATCAGTCATTCACTTTTATAAATAGTAATTTTGCTTTTTTTCCGTGAAACATCTGCAGTAATAGGTCTGAGAGGTAGCCAGGCAGCCTCTTTGGATTTTATGCATCTAGCCTTGTAGGATTTATTCTCAACTTGAAGGATTTTTGCTACATAGTGTGATGTTTTATTTAGAACACACTTCCTTGCAATACAAGCTGTCATATAGCCGTATAGTGTGTCTGGCAACAGAGCAAGTGGGCCAGAAACATTCCACTGCAAACCATGTAGGCACATGTGAGCCACCCAGATGAAGCTGCTGTTCTCCTGGGTGAACTCATTAGTAGTCAAGTGAAAGTTCATGAGAAGTGGCTAAAAATTATGCCTTTTTATAATGTATGAAGGAGGGGGCTGGAGGAAGTTGCTATACTTTGAAGACTGTTTTCAAGCATGAGAACTCCATTTTTAGCTGATATGTCATTTACTCAGCGCCATTCTGGATAAAATACACTTTCCTCCATATGTAAAGTGAGCTTGTTAAGGATGGGCACACTATAGACAGAGACAAGACTTGGATACTTTAATTCCTGTTGAATTTAGGCATCTGATTACATTTCTAGAAATTTGTGGTATTCTGGGTGATGGAGAGCTTCCTCTATTTTTACCTTTGTATTTATTATTAGAAATAGACTTATTATTAGAAATAGAATTACTAGTACCCAGCAAAGTTTTCACCAGTGACCTGAAGTGACTTCATATAGTTTTGTCCTTTCTTTCCATCTTTCAACATTGTAGTAGAGCAGAGCTAACAGAAACTGGAAAAAGTAGATTATTGTCACAGTTCTGCATGCAAAGTGCGTCTGGAGGCATGAACATTTCCTTTGTTGGATATCTGGGATTTAGTTTGCTTTGAACAGTCAGGGAGAGAACCCCAGCCTTTTAAAGGGCAGAGATCTACAATGAAAGGTGGAGATGCTTCTACATTGCTGAGTTCTGGTTTGATGTTACCTTCATCAAACTGTGGGTTGTCACTGAGCCAAAATCTGCAGAGGAATTACAGCATGTAGGCTGAATTGAGTGGTGTTGGAGGTAACTTGCCATGTGAGGTTTGACAGCTAAGTTCTCTTGAACCCAAATACAGTCCTACATGACTGTCTCTTAGGAGAATTGCAAGACCCTCTTGATCCTTCCTTATATTCATAATGCTTTGAAGAGGCAGTAATGGACTGAAATGCTAAGTTAGAACTACAAAATTAGAGGCTTTCAAAGCACTCTTCTGTGGCTTGAGAGAAGCTGGTTTTGTGCCCTGTGACTCCCCAGCTCTGCTGTCATTCTAACCTTTTATTCAGGGCTCTTTTTTCTTTTTATTGCTTGATTGCGTGGTATGTGCCTACGCTTACAGGACTAAAATTTTGTTAAATTTTACTTCATATCTAGCCTTGCCCTCACTCTCCTAGTGAAATACAGAAATGCAAAATGTCAATGTGTGATGGAGATTAGAAGTGGAAAAAATCTTATTACCTGTGACAGTGTGACTGAAGTCAAGTCTTGCTTATTAGGGTCATCAGTCAAGTGTGACATTTTGTTCCAAGATTTTCCTCTAAAGAATGCTTCATGTTGAATACAGCCTCATCTTGGGCACATGGAAATGAAAATACCCTTCTGTACTGAGATGGGAAACTAAGCTCACACAAAACAGGCATCCACTTTTGGTCTCTAAGGTGATAAGTGGCTGCATCCATTGGAGTCAGTCAAAGCCAGTTCTGAGCCAACACAAAACTTTGAACTGCATGGAACAGGTGACCTGTTCTTGAGACCTTTTCTGGCTATAGAGCCATTTCCCAGGATGTCCTCTGAGTTGGAGAGGTCTGAGCAGTGTTGTTGCTATAAGATTCAAAGACCTATAAATGATTATACAGTAATTGAGATGAAGAGCCTCTGGTTTTACTAGTTTGTTTAATACACTTGAAGTGATTTTTATGCCACCTTTGGGCATGAATGCAAGATGGGAGATGCAAGTAGGTATGTGTCTATTCCATGGGATAGCTGGGTAAACAATGCTTGCTTAGAATTAGAATGCCTTACCAAATGGGGGTACTAGAGTTTTTGGGGTGTTATTTGTATTTGGGGTTTTTGTGTGTTGTGTGTTTGTCATTGGCATCACTCTTGTAGACTCTCATTCTTGAATTGTAGGACCATAATATGACCTGTTTATGGTCAAATTTCACAGTGGAGGCTTTTTGTGGGAGTAGTGGGGAGAGATGAGAGAGGGAATGAATGATTTTGTTCCAACCTAAAGCTAAGCTTGTTTCTTGGGAAACATTGCAAAGTATATTGAGAAGTGGGTAGCTCTTAAACTGATAAAATAGCAGGGACTTGGACACCCTGTGAGTTGTATCTCTACAGCACTATAGTCCTAAGAGTATTTGGATATAATGCAAGATATTTGAGATTGCCCTGTGAGAGTGAATGTGGGGGAGGCAGAGAATCAAAGGCTGGAAGGGACCTCAGAGTATCTCTGGCCCAATCTCCTGCCCATAACAGGGTCAGCTTTGAGGTCAGGCTTCTCAGGGCTTCAGTTGTTTGGGGCTTGAAACCTTAAAGTGTCTCTGAGCAACCTGTGCCACTGCCAGACTGTCTTCTTGGGAAAAAAATTTGCCTCGTATCCAGGCTGAACCTCTTCAAGTTTTTGCCTGCTGTTTTTCCCTTTCCTGTCCTGCACTGCTGTAAAGACTCTGTCTCTTGACTTTTTAGTGACATCCCCATAGGCGCTGGAGGTGGTGTTATGTCCCTCCAAAGCTGTCCCTGCCTGGAGCTGAACAAGCACGTCTCCCCCAGCCTCAGCCCCATCATGCCAGTGGCCTCTGTTTAACTCTCTTATGTTTGTTGGTGTCTTTTGTGTATTGCTGGGGCCCCAAACTAGGCAGTGTCTAAATACGGCCCAGGGTACTGAGTAGAGGAAGATAATCTCTTCCCTCAATCTACTTATTTGCTCTGCTTGTGTTCATGTAGCCCAGAGTGTTGTTGTCTGTCTTTGCCTCCTGCTGGCTTCTAGCCAGCTTGCTATCCTCCAGGACCGCAAGGGACATTTCATGATGTGTATCCACTATTCTTCCCCTTTAGTTATCTCAGATTGGTGTTTGAGATACAGAAGCTCTAACACTCCCATCAGCAAAAGAAAAAGGAATATAGTAAAAAGCAAAGCTTTTGGTGACATAAGGCTCAAGCCTATTGTCCCTCAGAGATAAATAAATGTAGGCTTTTGAGGTGAATGAGGAGTAGATGCCAACCCAGGATGCCACTGGAAAGAAAAGTGGCAACCTGAAATCAACATCATGGTGGTGGCATTCAGAAGAACTTACTTTAAAACATACTTTAAACTGCAACAACTAAACTTAAAAATAAATTACTTGGTTTGGGTTGGGTTTTTTTTTTGTAATCTAATGATCCACATAAACAAAGTATTATATCCAGCCTGCTCACATTAATGTTTCTGATTTATTTTTTTTCTTCAGCACACTTATTCTTTCTTTATAATTGGAATACACATTTTAAAAGTGTTTCCAATATACCAGGTTGCAAATACCCGTTAATGTGCAAAACAAAGATTGTTAGGAAAACTACCTTGGGTTTATATTTTACTCTGAAAGTATGGTGATTTATATTAAATAACACAACTTTTCCCTGCAGCTGTATCTGCAGCTTTCATGAAGACAAACAAAGCAAACCCTCAGCTTTAGATAAAGAGGTGACGTTCAAGGCTTACTCTTGATTTCTTTAACCCTCCAGCAACTGTTAACCTTTCAGATTGATGCATGTTTTGCTATACGACTAAAAAGATCAGAGTCACAAGACATTCAAGTAGTTGATGTTTATTTAAGGAAAGCTTCATTTATATTTTGAGACAGATCTTGCAATAGTTTTGCTGTTGTATGTGGTTATAGTAGTACTGCTTCTCTTCCAAGAAAAGCTGTGGTTGGTTTTAGGAGGGGAAGCTGCTGTCTCATTTCAAATAAACTGGGTGAAGCCATTGGCAATGAATGGGTACGTGGGTGTGTTGTTGGAGGGAGTAGGCAGCTGCTTTGTGGAAGTGATGTGGTATGGGATAAAATCCTGCAAGCTGAGAACATGAGCATGTGGGAAACCCAAACTTCATCCTCACCCCATCATTCTCAATATAGAGCCTTAGAACATGGATGAGTCTCTTCGTGTCAAAGAGTAAACTTCAAACATTGAGTCTAGAAGCTTTCTGTAGTTGTAGATTCAAGGTAATATTAGGAAGTGAATGGAGGATTGCTAACAAAGTCAAATCTGTTTGTCTTTAGACTTACATCAGTTGCATGACTTAAAATCAGGAAAAGATGAAAAACTGACTACAGAAGAAGAGAATTATCTTGAGGGTTCCGTAGTGAGAAAATGTGCTTATAGCATGAAGCTGGAACATTTCTTAAACCATACAAAAACTCACAGCTACAAGTTCACATGAGTGAAACCACGTAAAAGCACAAACTCAGGCTTTGAGCAGTAGGTGGATGCTGTGGCCAACTGGCTGCTCCCCAGCACCTGCTGGCTCTGGCTGTCCTGCTGTCAAGTTTTCAGAATTTTGTATTTCAGTCTCTCCAAATCCATAACTACTGTCAGCTTCTCAACTCAATTGTATAATTGTTGTGCCCTTTCTTTCAACAAACTCATAAACATTTATTAACAAGATTATCACTTGTAGATGAGAATCTTTTTCTCATGTGTCTTTCTTTCCTACAAGTGGACCTTGAAAGCCTTCCTGACCTGCAGACATCCAACTTGCTGTGGAAGGTCTTTCCTAAAGAAAACAGGAGGCGGGAAGTCCTGTCCTTCTCCCTAATAAAATGAGTATGTGACTTCTTTGTTTGGATTGGGTTTTTTTCTAAGCACACCTAATGGCAAATGAGATTTTTTTGTAAATTCTGAATTGTTGATAGAACATATCATCCATCCTAAACTAGGGCTGTTCTACCTGTCCTATTGACTTCTGTTGCATGAGGTCTTTAGCTGTCAAGTTTCTTTCTGTAGACTTCCCCACACACATTTTAATTAAAAGGGACAGAGCAAGGAAAATTTGCTCTTGTAATTTCAAGTGTGGGCTTCTGAAGAGATCCAAAATAGGCACTTTTAACCACTTGTCATGCTTGTTGTGTCACTTAGTTTTTCTTTTTTTTTTTTCCAATCAACTGTCTTCCTTTCAGTTTAGCTTTCTGCATAGAAGACAAGGGTCTCTGAACAGCTACAGTGATGCTCTAATTTTTAATGAACATTGAAAACAGATTTATAATTTGTAGCTGGCTGGAGCTGGTAGCTATTCTTGAAGAGATAGTATCTTGAAGTTCCTACCATGCCATGCTTGTATGAGCCATTTCTGGAGTTGGGGCAAGTGGAATCTCTCTTCACTTTAAAGCAGTAATAACAAAGCAACATAATTTTCAGCAAGGACCCTGGTCAGGATCAAGCAGGAGTTGACCTCAGAGGCTGAGACTAGCGTGCACTTCTAGAGGGGGTTGATTTGACAGCTTCTGGCACTTCTGGTGTGTTCCTTACACTGATGCCCTTATGGGTCAAATTTTGTGGTGGAGCTTCCTTTGTTCAAGTTGATGTTAAAATGCTGAGACTCAGCTGTGAGAATCTTTCACAAACTATATATTTTAAACAGCAAATTATTAGACTGGAGAAGGGGAGCAGGTTACATCCCCTCCAGTTTTTGCCTGTCTGCTATGCTCGCTGCCATAGAAGACCTATCAAAAGCTGTAGCAGGAGGTGTTTGGAGCCTGCCTCTTGTGTTCGTTAATGAACCAAAGTTAGCATCTCTCTGCCCTTGCAAGCAGGTGTCACTGCAGCCAGCAGCAATTACAGCTGTATTCAGGGGACAGCAACATGATTCAGCCAGTCAAAAACAATATGAATGAAGGAAGCTTTCGCAGTTCAGGGATTATGTATTTTTAGCAAGCTGTATGTGATATAATCCAACAAGATAGCTGCATTTTTCTGAACTTAAATGCTTGTTCTGTTCCTGTCAGCAGGCAATAGCACAATATAAAACTTGGAAGTTGCAAAGAGGAAAGAGTATGTGAACATGGTAGGGAAAGGAGATTTTTATCCTATCATTGCTGATACGTCCTGCAGAAGAAAATAGGTTTCATAGATTTCTAGATTTCTAAATTTGTGATAAAAGAAGTCAGATTTCTTCAGGCCTTCAGTACTTTTCAGCATGCAGTGCTAAGTAAAAATGGGTTCTTAAATGATTGCTTAACAACAGAACTTGCATTCAGGCCTTTGTGTGTGGTTTGTACCACAGAGCTTGCAACCATGATCCTATTCCCTTTAAGTGTTGGATTAAGTTGTCCCGGTAGCAGACCTGTGTAGCAGTGTCCTGTTTTCTGGCAGCAAGTAAAAATGTATTACTGCCTTTTACAGAACATGAGGTACAGTAATTTGAGAAGTCTGCATCTTTTAGTCAAGTATCACTTGTATATGAATACTTAATTTTAGCAACTTAAAGAGGTGGTGCCTGGGGAGAGTCTGCAGTACACAGGCAGGGTGATATTTATGAAGTTTCTTAGTGAATTCTTCCTGTTCTCTGCTGGAGCTATCTGGTAATCATAATGAACATTATCTGTGGGACACAAGATCACAGAACCCATGGGCAGCCTGGTCAAATGTATTTTAGGAACTCTGAATTCAAGAAGTGTTTGGGCAATGCTCTCAGGCACGTGGTGTGACACTTGGGGTGTCCTGCACAGGACCAGGACTTGGACCCCATGATCCTTGCTGGGCCCTTCCAACTCAGCGTATTTTATTATTCTGTGATAGGTATTATGCAAATTATGATGAAGAGAGGACTGCTAACAGCAGAGTGAACTGAGTGCCTCCAAGCAGATGCTTGGGAGTTGCTGTGAACCAGACAGACAGGTGTTTGAAGAGCACAAGGAGCATTTGAAAATGTCTAGATACTTCTTCAAGCCTTCTCACTTATTTCTGTATTCTCGTTCAAGTTTATTACTTCTGTGAAAAAACACATGGGTAGCATAGTCTGGTCAAAGTATGTGCTCAGGCTGAAGTGTGAACACCTAATGATTTTCCATTTTGTTTTTATTGACATGACATTTTTTCTTAATATATTTCCCTTATATTTCCATAGATGTTTATTTCAAGAGCAATTTAAAAAAACTGAAGCATCCCCTTTTTTTTCTAGCTGTAAAAAAATCTCAATTCTATTTCTACAGCACTAATATCACCTGTGAAGAAGAGGTCATCAGTGATCAATATATTACGGCTCTAGCAGCACAAACCAAACCATCATCATGAAACACTTCCTGAGGTAACTGTTCTGCATTTTCTCAAAAGTGGTGAATTATTCTAATTACTTTTATGCTGCAGTGAGCTAAGTGATTTAGCTTTTAGAAGTATTACAGAAGGTGTAAACTAGTTTATGCCAGACTGCTTTCTGTTCACCTAGATTTCACTATTTAATTAAAGCTATTTTAATTTAAATTTTCTTTTGCAGTTTCTTTATAGAAGCAAAGAATGTGAGAACTGTCTTGTGGGATTGGAGCAGTGATGTTTCAAATCAGTAGTGCCTGATATGTCAGGGGAAAAGAGAAGAAATAGTAACATAGAACAGTGCTTGAAAAATGTCAGATTTTTTCCTTCCTGCTCTTGTCCACTGTCTGGATTTTTGGTGTGTTGTTTGTGAAAGCAGAGATGCTTGCTGAAGATGTGCAAGTTTTTTTGAAGCTAATCATTCTCAATATCCAGGAGAAATGTCAATTACTTGCTCCTACATATGACTTGCAGTTGTTCCTCTATAAACCAAGCATAGAATGGGCGACTTGCAGACAACAGATGGAGGTGCAGAAAGCCCCTGTTGTAATTGTTCTGTAGTCGGTGGAGGGAGTTGAGCACTTCAGAACTAATACAGATCAAGAACTCAGTTTGTGTATAAACCAAAGAAATCATATTCTGTCTGTATGGGAGGAACCTTTTCAAGAGGACTAAAACATATGCTTCTGTATAGAGCATCTGTCACTATATTTTTCTTCTCCCTTTTTAGACTGTTTATAGCAAAGAATCTTACACACTACGGATATCAGCATTATTACCTCTAGGCTGATCATCTGCAGTGATTTTGCTGCCAAGATAGACATAGCTTAAGCATTTCTGTGGAGTGTTGGGGCCAACTTCCTCATGTATCTTGAACCAGCTGCAAAAGGGGTCTGTAAGCAGGACATACACAGACCAAAAGTATAAAGCAACTGTTTGGTTGCTGACATCCAGAAAACACAGCCAAGGCTGAACTGAACCTTAATTTAAACGTGTGTGCTCATTAGTGGTACTTGACAGGCACCAGCCAGGAGGGAAAGAATTGACCTTTGCAGCTCTGTGGCCCAGGTCTTGGATGGTCCCAAGTCTTCCACCAATTCCATTTGTACTGGTCCAGTGACCTGAAAGTTCACAACCAGTCTGACTAACATCCCTGCACTGCTTTTTCCCTTTACAATTTTGTAACACCTCATGTTAGAGCCTTTGTTCTGGAATCCTGCTCATTATTTCCTTCTCAACACTCCTGCCTCTATAATTTTTACCTTTTTTCTCTATACAGATTGGTTCAGCAGCCTGACCCAAGGTCACAAATTGGTGCCATATAGGATTTGATTCAGGAGTCCTTCCTCAGATGGACTCTACCATCCTGTGGGAGGGCTGGGAGCCTCTGGCTGGGGTCGCAGAGGGGGTTACACTTGCCCCCATAATGGTCTGGTATTTTCTGAACATAAAGTAATTTTGCTCCCTCCTGATGGAGAAGCTGAGCTGTTGGCAACTTTTAAGCTGCGAGCTCTCTTCCTGTTAAACTACCTGTTGTGCTCACCTTTGCTCTCCTGGCCCCTTGATGATTTTTCCATGTTGGAGAAAGAGTGCTGTTTTGAAAATGTGGGTTCCTGAGGCTATAATGGAGAAACTACCTTCTCTTCATGTTATTCCTGAAGGCAGTGAATCTAAAAGATTTGAAAAGTCTCAGTGGTGCTAGATGCTCTTAAATAGTCAAGGTAGATCTGAAAAACAATTGTCTGTCTAAACAGGGCAGTCTAGGACTTTGTTATGGAAAGTCCAGTATTCCAAATGCTGAAAAGAAAGTTGGATTAAGGGATGGGGGGGGAGAAGAGTACAGATCACCAAAAATATGAACACAGCGTTGAAATAGGAAAGCTATTTCTATTTACTTACAAGTGGCTGGATTTTCATATATTATGTTAATCCTTTGGCATGAACTGATAAGAGTGCTATCCTCCCCATATTTTGTAAATACAGAAGAAATCAGAAAGATTAAGAAGCAAAAATTTTCCAAGGAAGGCACTTACTGTGGATAATGAGTTCTGCTCTGTGTGTTGCAACCTGCAGTTGCAGGTTTGTGTGATGAGGAATAAGGCAGTGAAGTGTGGAACTACAGGGACATACATGTGCAAGACAAGGATATTAAGCCTTCCAGCTTGGAAATTGATTGGAAAATAAGTTAATATATATTGTGTCCACGTGTTTGTTACCAGTAGCAGCACCGCCTGGGAGCTTAAATCATCGTTAATTGTTTGTGAAGATCAAAAGCAGGGCTGAAATGTGGAATTCTGATGGCAGGGACTGCTCTGTGGCACAGTGTTTTCCTTGGTGCACAACGTGGAACAGACACCACAACAGCTGATGCTGACGGCATAGACTGTCTCTGTGTTTAAAACCAATGACTTAACTCTGCACAAACTGCAAGTCATTTTGTTGATTGCAATGCAGAAAATGCCATAAAACACACGTTGAGAGGAACAGGGCTTTCATCTCTGAAGTTATGATAACCTTGATTTCGCTTTCTAAGTAGTGACAATACTTTACCTGTAGCAACTTGATGCAGCAGATATTCACCTGGAGACCCAAGGAGGACTTTGAAGAGTGGATTTCAAATCCAGCTTGTTGTAAGTGTTTAGTGAGGTTGAAAAGCAGCTCTGGAAATCAAGTCCTATCCCATTGCTCAGAGCAGGGTCAGCTATAGCAGGTTGCTCAGGGCTGCATCCAGACACATTTTGAGCACGTCTAAGGGTGGAGATTCTGCAGCCTTCCTGAAAAACCTGTTCCATCTCTTCAGAATCACAGAATTCCTTAGGTTGGAAAAGACTTTCAAGATCATTCAATCCAAGCATTAACTCAGCATAATCAAGTGTACCACTGAACCATATCACCTGAATGCCACATCTGTTTCCTTTAAATATCTCCAGGGATGGCGATTTCACCACCTCTCTGTGCACCCTGTTCCAATGCTTGACAATTATTTTTGTGAAGAACTTTTTAATGATTTTCAATCTAAACCTTCCCTGGCACAAATTGAAGCTGTTTTCTCTTGTGTTGGGAAAAGAGAATGACCCCAACCTTGCTACACCCTCCTTTCAGGCAGTTGTAGAGAGCGATGGATTTTCCCCTGAGCCTCCTTTTCTCCAGGCTGAACACCCCCAGCTCCCTCAGCTGCTCCTCACAGCACTTGTGCCCCAGACCCTTCCCCAGCTCCGTTGCCCTTCTCTGGACACGCTCCAGCCCCTCAATGTCTTTCTTGCAGTGAGGGGCCCAGCACCGAGCACAGGATTGGAGCTGTGGCCTCAGCAGTGCCCAGTACAGGGGGACGGTCACTGCCCTGGTCCTGCTGGCCACACCAGTGCTGATCCAGGCCAGGATGCCATCGGCCTTCTGGGCCACCTGGGCAACTGCTGGATCATGTTCAGCTGCTGCTGACCAGCACCCCCAGGTCCTTTCCCACCAGGCAGCTTTCCAGCCACTGCCCCCAGCCTGTAGTGCTGCTGGGGTTGCTGTGACCCCAGTGCAGGACCTGGCACTTGGCCTTGTTGAACCTCATACATTGGCCCTGGCCCTTTGATCCAGCATGTCCAGATCCCTCTGCAGGGCCTTCCTACCTCTAATAGGTCATCGCTCCCACACAACTGGGTTGGAGAAAGAGTCTGTCTATTAAACAGTCCAGTAGTTGGAGTAACCCTAAATCCCTAAATTTATACTCTTATGCTCATATTTCCAATTCAAGGCGATGTCCAAATGAAAATAGTTAGTCTTTTCTTTTTCAGCTTGCTCTGATATGAATTATTTCTGACATCTGAAACATTACTTATGAAAAAATAAAACTGTTTCTCAGTTAAATACTTAATCTTTCAAGGCTTTTTCTTTTTGTTGTAAAGGGGTTCTGAGAAGTCTGTCAGTAACACTTCTAGACTGATTTATCTTAAACATCTGAAATAATAACAACTTGGAGAACCAACTGTAGTAGACACTTAGGTTTTTTCAGTAAATCCTAGAATCTCTACAGTAAAGCAATCTGTAAGCTCTAGCTGATTGTAAGTGTACTGGAGTCATCAGATAAAATGAAAATCAAATCAGAAAACAGCAAGAGCAGTGAATGTATGGAAAGCTGCTGCTAAAACTATTCTTATGTTTTCTCTGGTTGCCACAGTGAGTTGCTCCCATGTCTAAATGGGGAGATAAGGTGGATTTCAGTTGTCAAGTTCCAAAGGCACAGAATGAAAGCCATTTCTTGTGTTTTAAAGGAGGTAACAGCAGGTCTGCCTATGGCAGAAATGGTGATTGGTACCTCACTTATTGGTTGACCTTGTATATACACTGTAAATTCTGCACATAAACCAAAGATAGTCAAGTTAATGAGCTCCTAACAGGGTTGTATCATTTGCTTACTCACCCATTTGGACAGCTTATCAGCCATGACTAGTGTGTCCTTGATTTCTCAAACTGTAATTAGAATTCTCAGAAAGGAAATACTGATGTGCAGTGCACTCTTTTCTGACATGAGTATGTCCTTCAGGAAAAATAGTTGTGTAAAAGTCTTTGATATCCATAGAACCTGAAATGACACACAGGAAAGAAAATGATGTGTCTGCTCAGTGACTTTTATTTCATTCTTTTAAACTAATGGGTTGGGGGGGGTGAGTTTTTTCTTTTGGTTTAGGGTTGGGGTTTGTGTTTGTTTTGTGTTTGCGGTTTTTTGGTAGGACTGGGGATTTGGCTTGGTTGTTTGTTTGTTTTGGTGTTTTTGTTTCAGGGGTTTGCTTGCTTTCCCTCCAGTTTTAAGTCCAGTAACTAGCACTGAGTATCTGGATGAAGCTTTCATTTTACCCAGAGTACCTAGGTTTGTTACTAGCTCTGAAAATACTAAGGTTCTGAAATTACTGAGGGAGGGAATAGGCACCTTCTATTTTATTAGTTTCAGAAATGTTGCACAGTAATTAATCTCTATTTCCCTTCAGGAATTACTTCATGTTGCCTTAGACATACATCTTGCTATTTAGATGAACAGTTTACACAGGAAAGAGCTTCACAGAAATATTAGGCAACTTTGGAAAGTTTTGCTTTTTGCTTCTGCCAGTTTATCATGGGGAAGGCTATGCTTATCTCCTAGAGCCAGTCACCTTTAAATAAAAAGCCAGATTTCATGAAAACATGATGTCTTACTGTCATTGGAGAGAGATGTAAATTCTAACAGCCATCACATTTGCCATTTTGATCACACTGTCCCAGCATCGGCTGGGCTAGTCGAGGGCAAACCTGGAAACTCCTTGTTGAAAACCCCTTATGGCCTTCCCTTTGCAGTGTTGGGGTGTGAAACATGCTCAGTGCTCTCTGCTGGCTGCTGCCACGTGCTTGCTTTCCCCGGGCAGAGCAGCACATGCTGTGAAAAATAGCAGCACTGTCTCTGCTGCAGCAGTACTTTTACTTTGTGCTGGCTTTGGCTCTAAATTTCTCCCTATCTTGCAAGGATCTGAGCAAGTGTAGAAACCCCTTCCTTTGTCTTCTTCATCATGGAAGAGAGCTCTCCAGAATCTCTTCTGAGCCCAATTATTGCTGATGGGGATTGGTTGCTGGATTTGGTTTAGTCATCCAGTGCCTTGGCAAGGGAACTGAATGTTGATTTGACATTTTACTGTGCAGTTTTTTCTTTGTTTTTCATGAATAAATGTTCATATGAACTGTTCTAATGCATGTATAAACACAAATATGCAGGTCTGTACAGCTGCTTGGAATACAGGAGGGGAAAGGAACTTGGATTGAAATAGGAAAGAGTGTGAGTCCCTGAGGAACACTTTCATTTCTGTAATAGTTCTGTTCTTAGAACTCACTTCAGGATCTGAAATAATGCTGTACATGACCACATAAACTATTTTCTGTGCTGAGAAGCCTGCAAAGGCAAGCAGGTGAGAAAAAAACCCACAAAACAAAGAATAACAAACTAAAGAGAAAAAAGAACCACAGAGGAGACTGAGTGGAGAGGGGTTTGGAATTTAACTCTAAAACAAAGCAGAAATTAATGCCACTGTGCCACAGTCAAAGCACTTGACTATGCTTTTGGGAGGTTCTCATTCATGATATGCTGTTTTGTTTTACAGTGCATAGGGGCTGACATAAAACTTGCCTTGCATAATCACTAGTGTGCTTTTATTACAGGATCTCTGCCAGCAAGAATTCCCTTTTATAAACACCTTATAATACTTTTTATGTCTTTCACGTTACAAATGGAAGATTTCAACTATTGTTAGCTTGAGATGGATGAGTGGTAGGAAATTGAAGGTACCCACAAAGGCTTTCTCTTATTAGCTACCTAGTCAAAATTAGCATGTGTTTGATTTATTAGTAATAGCTGCTAAGCATATTTTAGTGAATCATAGAGGTGTGTGTTTGTGTGCTGTAGTGTCATGTTTTTAGTAGATGCATTTTTATTAATCTTTGTGCAACCGCAGGCAAAGCAGAACTTTAGTGGAGAAAGTGGTTGCAATTATGTGGTCACAGCTCTATCCCATTTGGAGTTTTTCCTTCGATTTGCAGATCTATCATTGAGCCTAAGGCAAAAACATGTAATTCAAATGCACCTGTTACCTTCCCTCCTCTAAGTCCCCAGAATTTATCCACAACACACAGTATTCAATTATCCACAATGTAGTGCTCAGAACATTTTTTAATGGAATGGATTGTCATGTTTCAGCATTGGAGGCAACCAACTATCAGCATGAACCTTCTTAAAGGACATGTTTTTACAGGAGTTGTCTCGCTCATTAGAAGAAAATCTTACGTGGATTGTTAACATGAAGTTGAGTCTTTCCTCTCATCTTCCATATAAATGAGGTCTGTATTTTTTTGCTTTAAAAGAGACCTAACATTTGGAAACAAAACAGACCAAAAGAAAGCAACTCTAATTTCTGCTACAAATATATGATGAAAATTCAGGACTTTGTTTTACCATGCTCCACCTTCCACTTTGGTGTTTTCCTGTGCTTTTAGCCTGACTAAGGAGCTGAGTTGTGCAGATAAAACTAAGGAATGGCTATAGGTTACATTTGAATTCTTCTTCTTGGTCTAGTGGAAGGTGTCCCTGCCCATGACAGGAGGTTTGGAACAAGATGATCTTTAAGGTCCCTTCCAGCCCAAATCATTCTGTGTTGATTATTTTACCTCTGACTGTTGGAAACTTAAAGAATAGCTGCTTGATGATTGCCTTGCCTGCGGGTACCTGGTGTTTTCCTTAATACTGAAGGCGATAATCTGCTGTGAAGCACAAATTAACTCCTCACAGTAGTGTGTTCTGGCATGTCTTGAATCAGGAATGAGGGTGTACCCAAATACTTTGATGTCACACCTCAAACTTCTTTCTTGTCTAAAACTTGGTTCCGTCATGGGACTGATTCCTCATTCTTTAGGTGTCAATTTGTATCTAAAATAGAGGCTTCCTGTTGAATAAAACCAAGGATGTTTGCTTGCATGCAGGCATTTGGGAGTACTAAGTGAATTAACTAATAGTCTGAAGATAAAGTGGATGCTTTTGAAGCATTTTAAATACTTGTGTGGATGCTTTCCATTTAGACATAAAATGTCTTTAGTTCCCATAGCTTAATCCCCCTTCAAAGATGATTAAGCTGAAGCCAACATAAAGCAGATTAAACTCCTGTGTGGACATTAACACACATTAATTCATCTTCCCTTCCTTGAACATCCTTCTACACCATGCCCTTCAGGAAGTTTTTAGGAAGTGATGGAGCTCTTCAAGCTTTACATACATACATATACATATTTATAAGTGATTTGAGTATCTGGAATTCAGTGTTTTGAAATAATCACTGCAGTCTATTGAAAAGGATAATAAAGTCTCCTAAGAAATAACTGTCCTTTGAAAGCATCAACAGCAGAAAATAATGGGCTAATGATGAATATGCATACACGCAGGCTTAGAAGATAATGGACCAAATTGTTTGTGAATATTTATTGGTAAGCTAGCATATCAAAGTTGTATTGATGTTTTCATATAATATAATCACAGAATATGATCACAGAGAGGTTGAGATTGCAAGACCCCTGTAGACGTCATCTAGTCCATCCCCCTGTTCTAGCAGAACCACCTACAGCCAAGGACCATGCCCAAATGGTAATGTTCCTGCTGCTAGTTCTTTGTAATTTGTCTTTTATGAGATGTGTTTCTGGGCCCAGGGACTGTGGATGGATCCATGTGTACCCCAGGAGGATGACAGATAGTTGGGTAATGTGGCAGGATCTGTGCCACCATAGCCATAGAAACAAGAAAGATAAATTATTTCAAATAAGTTCTTTCCCATTAAAATATGAATTTGGGGTGTGTTATGTAATTGTGGTAGCAATATGTGGGCTTTGGTAGCAGCTGTAATGCTAACCAAGCTTAAAATAGAGTGTTTCTTATGTATGCAGCCTTTTTCAGGCTTTTGTAGCATCCCAGTTGAGCCTGGAGGGACCTGAGCAGGCCTCCAGTTCAACCTCCCTCTCACAGCAGGCTTAGCACCAAGGCCAGACTGGGCTGCTCAGGGCTTCTTCCAGTCAAGGGTTATAAAACTGAGGAAGGAGATTGCACAGCCTCTCTGGGCAACCTGTGCCACTACCTGACTGTCCTTGAGGGGGAAAAGGTTCTCCTTGAAGGCTGATTGTCTGGTGTTTCAGCTTAGGGCTGTTGTCCCTTGTCTACTGGCCCTGCAGGACTGTCAAGAGCCCAGCTCTGCTTCCTTGAAGATCTTCCCACAAGCACTGGGGGTTGCTGTTAGATCCCCCTGAATCTTTACTTCAGGTGGAACAAGCCCAGCTCTCCCAGCCTCTCTTCACAGGGTTTGTGCTCCAACCCTACCGTCTTCACTGAAAGACATCCAGTTTGTCAATGCCTGTCTTCTGTTGCTGGGGCTCAAAACTTGTTGCAGGAGCTCCACAAGGGCTTTCTTGGCTTACTGTCAGTTCTGTACTTTGAGAAATTGTGCAGCATCAGTGCTGTGTGACAGCTGGTCTTGGGAAGAACTGGCAGTCCTCAGGACAGGTTCTTAAACACCTTTTTTCCTGAAAGGGGAGAAGCTTTGATTGTCTTAATTTTCCCACTTAGGGAGGTGACATGAATGCTGTCAGGATGTCAAGTTTGTCAGGATAACCAAGCACTCTGCTTGGAGCAGATGGTTGCTGAGGCAAAACTAAGCCAGGGTGTAATGTCTTCTTGGATTCTCAGCATCCATTATATCAGGGTGAGCTGTACTCCCTTCTCATGTAGTCCTGTTTCCCCAAAGCATTGCTAGGAACTATACAGCCTTTTATGTTAAGAGGACAAAGAGTTTTCTGTAAGTACTCTTTTGAAAACTCTGGAGTTTATTTATTCTTTGCTTCTAGTTTTGGTGCTTTGTGTATAGGTTGTTTTGTTCACTAATGCTAAAAAGCATGATTTCACATTCACCAGCATAAATGTTTGTGGTGTGATTGCTGCTTTTGCTCTAAAGGTGCTCTTAGGCAATGGGAATTTGGGGTGAAGAAGTTCTTGCCGTTTGGGTGGTGACCATGTTGAAAGAAACTCTTCTCCAGACTTATTTTCAGGTTTCTTCTTTTGCCAGGATGTTTGTCCAGGTATGCCTGTACTTCTACTGCAAGTGCTTGTGGCGCTGCCTGAAATTCGTGGTCAGGAAACTAACAGGTCAATGTGAATTGCAAAGGATCTGTTACAACACCAAACCTGGAGCTGCCAGAACTATGAAAATAGGTAACTGCAATAGGCTTAGTCCTGCATGCCTTTGTAACTTTCTGCATGTGCTAAAAATTGTATTATATTGTTATTAGAAATAAGTCGTTAAATTGATCCAGTGTAAACATGCTTGTTTGACATGATGCTTTCAAATACTGTTCTCTTACAGAGGCATCCCTGAAAGGTTCAAAAAGTAAGGTGAGTGAAAGATCTCATTATTCACCTTTTCTATTGTCCTGCGCAGTTGTTCAGTCTGCTGTTTGCTCACCCCAGAAAATCACTTTAAAGTTTGATATGATTTTACATGAAAGCCATTTTCCACTGGAGAGGGTCTTGTGTCTGCAATAGCAGCTGATCTTACAAAATTGGGTGGAGTGTCCTGTGTTCCAGGGACAGGCCCACTGTGGAAATGATGGAATCAAGGGAACAACCTGCCATAGTGGAGATGATGACAGTGGAGTGTTGTAATTTGGGGATTCTTGGCTTGATTCCTCATCCTGTCTTAGAATATCTGTAATCTGCAGTCAGTCTCTTCCAAATTTAGAAAAAAGAAGTCAGGTGTTTTGTTTGGAAAGCAACTTTCCCTACTTTGTTCCCTCTTTTCCTTCTAAATACATTGATGGAGAAAAGCCTCTTTCACTTCCTCCTTTTACTGTACCAGTGGTTGTGCTAACCTAAGTTCCCTAAGGCATTTGTGTGTATGTTAAATAACATCCTTCAGCCTTTAAATTCTCTGTCACAAGAGTCAATGATGTCGAAGAACTTACCTCAGCATTAGCAAAAACGGTGTCATGGAACTCTTAATTCAGCATAGTACTTCCAAATGTATTTCTAGCACAAACAGAAAGGCAGAATCTCTTATAAAAGCTTGCATTTAAGCAATTGTGCAGTCTTGAGACAAAGCACGAGAAATTTCAGCCTCTTAAGTTTTCAGATGGCATGTTGGTTTTTGAATACTGAATCGTCAGGGACATTTCTACAAATAGCAATTATGTGTGAAAGAAGGGAAAGAATGTTTTGCTGTGTTACTGCAACATGTTGGGTGAGGGAATGTCAAATGAAGGCTAGAAATTCCAGGGTAATTAGGTGGATGGTCTGAAGCTGGTTCTTGATCTGCACTGAGGCCTTTGGTCATCTTCACTGACAGCTGCCACAGAAATGCAATAAACTGACTACAAGGGCGAAGGGGCTCGAGTTCTTACAGGGCAGGTGCTCTGAAACAGGTCAGTAGGGTTGAAGTTTGGAAAGATATGTACATGTGTTGAGTTGGGTCTTCTGGTCTCTTAATGCTTTGGGGTATCAAATTGACCACTGCTAATTTCTGTTGAGTAATAGCTTCTGTAGGAATTAATATGTGTTTGAAACCTCTTTTTAGCGGCTGCAAACATCAGTAAATGTTCACCCTGATGCTATTGAAAAAACGATAGATGACATCATGGAGCTGAAAAGGATTAATCCAGATATAAATCCACAGTAAGTTCATAATTTCCTTACAGACCAAGTGGGAAATACTGATTTCCTCAGTTCCTGGGTCCATGGAGAACTGCTTCTCCATAGTTATTGTGGCTTATTTGAAGATGTTCTGTCTTTCAGCATAAAATTCTAATTTAAACTTTGCTGTCAAAAAACTGATGTGAAAATGAATTATCTTTTATGGTGATTTAACAGGCAAATCCTGAGTCTTTTGTCTGTCTTAGTATATTGTCAATGCATGGAGTTGTGGGGGTCACTTCCCCAGGGATAAAATACCCCCAAATCAGGGGTCCTGGCAGGGACACTGATGGCTTCTTAGAAAGGCTTTTGAGTAGGGAAGAAATTATCCTGTTCTAGCTGATACAGACATATACTGGTTTGCATTTTAAAACTGCCTTTAATTATCCAAACAGAAGTTTTAATGATAGAACTGATATTTATTATTGTAAGAAGAGGTTGACAACCAACCATTAAATTTACAAGTGTGTATTTCAAGAGTAGGTGATGATAACATTTTTGTGGTCACCTTACCTTTCAGTTCCTAGCTTAAGGCACAACATGTCTAGGTCAGGAATCAGTAGGAGGAAAGTGGAGAGCTATATTATTGAGATGATCAGTCTGAGGTTCCTCCTCTTCCCAAGCTTGAAGTTGATACACCTAATGAAAAATGGGCATCCATAAATTGATAGCTGCTTTTCTTTAGGTGGTCAGCAGCATCAGTAGGTAAGGTGGTCCCAAGGTCTTGCTGCAACAACAAAACCCAAAAGCTGAGTTGGAAAATTATCATTTCTTCTGTCTCATTACAGGAATCTCCCTCCCAGCCCACCCCCCAGTAAAAAGGCCAGTAACTGGGTAGTCTTAAAATGAGGCTTCACTGATCATAAAGGAAATAGAATACACTGCATCTCTCTAACTTGAGAGACAACTCTTGTGATGGTGACCACAGCCCCAAGAATTGAAAAAATAATGACCCAGCCATTAAAGAAAGGAAGAAAATCAGAGAAACAAAACAAAGAGAACCCTTCATTCTCATAGGTGAGAAGGCCTGTGAATTTTTTCTGGAAGTGAGCACAGAGCTTTTCCAGGGGTGTCTCTTGACCCTACCCACATGCTCTTCAAAGGGAGGGTGATGAAAGACCAGCTGCTTCAAGCAGATGTGAGGCCTTTCTGAGAGGCTGCCATCTGAGGAGGGTGTCACAGCTCTGGTACTCTTGTGTTGCACAGGATGCTGATTGCTGAAATTCAGGAATAAAAACCCAGCAATGGCAAAATTCCTGAAAGTGACATATCAGGAAAACTGCAGGATGGAATGTGCACAGCTCAGAGGCTGGCCTGTGCACATCAGTAACTGCTGTGTTTAGCAATCAGGGTGATCCAAGCACTTGCTTCTCAGTGTTGGACCTTGGGTAACTGGGTGGAATGATCTCAGGAGAAAACAAGAAATTAATTATTATTTTGTATAACAGCAGAGATCACCATCTGATTCCCCTTGTGGCTTGCCTTTGGCCTCTGAAGAAATGTTGTTCTTCAGAATAGAGAGAGAGCAGACATGCAAATGACTTCTCCTTGCTTGAAATCAGGACCCTAAACATTAGATTACATTTCTAGTGGACTGGTCTTTCTAGTACATGAAGAGACCCTACAAGAGAGCTGGAGAGCATGCAGTGACAGGACAAGAGGGAATGGATTCAAATTGAAAGAGATTGGGTTTAAATTCGATATTAGGAAGAAATTCTTCACAGTGAGGGTGGTGAGGCACTGGAACAGGTTGCCCAGAGAAGTTGTGGATGTCCCATCCTTGTAAGTGTTCAAGGCCAGGTTAAGTGGGGCTCTGAACAACCTGATCTAGTGGAAGGTGTCTCTGCCCATGGCAGATGAACTTTAAGGTCCCTTCCAACCCAAACCATTCTGTGATTCTATGATAATATTTTTTTAAAAAATACCACACAGAGGGGAAAAAAAACCCAAGCAACCCAAACAAAAAGTCACTTGAATTACCTTTTTTAATCCAGTTGGTGTTCATATCCTTAGCACAGGACAAATGCTTAATTGTTTTTAGACTAGAATGCTTGCATTCAATATTTTACTGCATTTGAGTCTCTCGTCCCCTTTCCCCCTTGCAACTCCCTCCCGTTTGGTAAAATATCTTCTTAGAACAGTGAGGAATGGGGGCCTGAAATGTGCAAGATGATGTCACACACATAGATACACACTCTTCCACTAAATTGGTCCTTATATTAAATTAATCATATTTCTGCCAAACTTTTGACATCTGCACTGCAGTTTTACAGGTAGCCATTTATTTTATACTGACGTTTTCAGGAGAGATTTTAGCAAAAGCAAGTCAGCTGTTTCTTTAGACAAAATTAAGGAAAATCCAATGCCTTGCCTTCTCTTGAACATAAAAAACCTGTATCCAAACCATCTTGTTTAGGAGCTCTGGCCTTGTGTTGCATAGCAGAGACTTGAAATTTCCTGGGGTAAGGACAAGGGGACATGTGTCATACTGTATGTGCTTCTGCAAGTCTGTGTGCAGTTATTTTTCTTAATGTGGCATCTTTGCAGAGCTGAACTAGCAACTTGCTCTGGCTGTTCTTGAGGGCTGTGGGCTGCTGTGATCTAAAGAGGAGAAGGCATCTCACAGTAATTTTCCTTTATCAATGCCTTTCAGATAAGTGTGTGTATTTAGCAGTAGGAGCAAGTAGGTTGAATAACCTGGTGGTGACATGTGCAGCCTACACTAACTATGGAAGCAGATGTAGAATCACAGAAAGGCTTGGGTTGGGAGGGAACTTAACAATCATCTAGTTCCCCTGCTCCAGTTTTGGACTCGCCTCCATTGGAGGGAGCACCTGGTGCTGAGTACAGTGGGAGTCCAGGCCCAGGTACATTGCTCCTGTGCTCTGAGAACAGCCACAGCCAGCACCAGGATGACAGGGAGGAGGTGTGGGACATCAGCACCTCACCCACATCTTGTGTTTGGCAAGAACAACAAAGCATCAATGAAAAGGAAAGGGGGGAATCTAATTTGACCCCCATCCCCTCATCCAAATAACATTGCATGGAGCTTTTGACTGCCTTTACATAAAGTGCAAAAATGGTTTACTTTGAATGTGTTGTGCACCTTGGATCTTAAAAACGTGGTTTTTTAATATGAAATTGCTCTGCTTTGCCACAGCCTGTGTTCTGCTGCTCTAAACTGTGCTGGGGCTCTAAAGAAGTTAAAAACATTACGGCTGTGGTTTAGTGATACTCAACAGCAATTCACAGTCTGTCAGGCTTTTCAGCTTTCTTTAAAATGTAGCCTTTCGGTAAAATTGGAGGCTATAGCTAGTGAAGCATGTTAAAAAAAAACAAAACAAAACAAAAACAAACAAACAAACAAAAACCCACCAAAACCAGCGAAGGATGGAAAGTACTGTGGGGGTTTTTCTGTCTGAAAGGGTTATAGTCTCAAATGGGATAAAATTGCAGCATGAGAAATGGACTAATGCTGACATGCCTGATTCTATAGATTAACCATGGAATCATTTAGGTTAGAAAAGGTTGAAAATTCTGAAGTCCAACAGTTAACCCAGCACTGCCAAATCCACCACTAATCCATTTCCCTAAGTGCCACATCTGCTTGTCTTTTAGATACCTCCAGGAGTGGTGACTCTGCTACTTTCCTGCAGCCTGTTTCAGGGCTTGACAACACTTTTGGTGAAGGAAATTCTCCCTAATATCCAATTTAAACTTTGTCTGGGGCAACTTGAGGCCATTTCCTCTTGTCCTATCACTTGTTACCTGGGAGAAGAGACTGCTCCCCACCTGGCTACACCCTCCTTTCAGGCAGTTGTAGAGAGCGACGAGGTCTCTCCTGAGCCTCCTTTTCTCCAGGCTGAACACCCCCAGCTCCCTCAGCTGCTCCTCACAGCACTTGTGTCCCAGAGCCTTCCCCAGCTCCACTGCCCTTCTCTGGACACGCTCCAGCCCCTCAATGTCTTTCTTGCAGTGAGGGCCCCAGTGCTTTGCCTTGCTGAATCTCATACAATTGGCCTTGGTCCATGGATCCAGCCAGCCCAGACTCTGGGCTCTGCAGAGCCTTCCTGCCCTCCAGCAGATCAGCACTCCCGTCCAGCTTGGTATCAGCTGCAAACTGACTGAGGATGCACTTGTCCTCTCATCCAGATCATCAATAAAGATATTAAACAGAACTGGTCCCAAACTGACCCCTGGGGAACGCGACTAGTAACCAGCCCCCAGCTGGATGTAACTCCATTCCCCACCACTCTCTGGGTTTGGCCATCCATCCAGTTCTTTACCCAGTGAACAGTGCACCCACCCAAGCCATGAGCAGCCAGCTTCTCCAGGAGAATGCTGAGAAAAACAGTTTCAAAGGCCTTAGTAAAGTTCAGGTAGAAAACGTCCACATCCTTTCCCTGATCCTAGGCAGGTCACCTTGCTGTAGAGGGAGATCAATTTAGACAAGCAAGACCTGCCTGAAAAGATAAGCAGTGAAAATCCTTGTGTTGAGAAAATTTAAGAGTATTACAGAATAAACAAAATGTTTCAGTGTATCAAACATGACAGACAAGGAACCCGTGCAGGTTAACATCAGTGCAGCCTGTGTTCCACAGAGGAATAAGGGTGCGCGCTTAGCTTGCCCTCCAAATTCGTACCAGGTGTTCAAATAATTTTAGACACTATTAAATATTAAAGGGCTTATTCCTGTATATAAGCAAATAGTTCTATGAGCATGGCAGTTGCATACTGCATGACTTGCATATTGTATTATAAAATCTTAATGTAAAGCTGTTGTTTGGTGCAGAGTTTTCTGGTGGTTTTTTTTTAGTTTGGTTTAGGGTTTTTTGAGGGTAGTTATTTCATATGTGTTGGGTTTGGTTTTTTTGATGGTGCATCAGAAAATGTAAAAAGGAAACACAAAAATCTGCATTACAATGAAAAGAGAACCATTCTGGTGATTCTTAACATGAGACAAAGCCAAATCTGCCTGGAGGCAGATCTTTGAAACTATATTACTTCAGAGTTTTGGCTTCTTTATGCTAGATTTTGTGGCACAGAAGCAAAACAATTATTTTTAGCTTTTTGCTGAGTTTTCTTTCTCCCCTCAGCCTTTTTCAAGTTTACATCTCTGATCTCAGGGAATTGTATGAGAGCTGTCATTGGAACGAGGAGAAAGATTCAGTAATGTGCTTGTTACAGGCATTCAGTGCTGCTGTGTATAGTTATAATGGGATTTCAATGCGAAAAATCACTGTTCACGGTTTTAAAAAAATCCCAAGTATTATCATCTAAGGAAGGCACTAAATGAGGTTATGCCTTTCACAATGCCTTGTTTAATGTAATATTGATCTCTTGGAAATTTTCCTGTTGCAACTGAAGTGTTAGACTATCAATTCATGGATGCAACACTAGTCACCTGTATTAGTTGTGTGTGTACATGGTAGCACTGTTTCATGGCTGTACATGATTGAGTTGGGATATTTTGCTCCCCCCACCCTCAGGTTGGGAGTATCTCTTCAGGCATGCCTGCTGCAGATTGTGGGGTACAGAAATCTCATTGCAGAGGTCGAGAAGCTGCGCCGAGAGCCGTACGATTCAGAGAATCCACAACACGAGGAAATGCTGCTGAAGGTAGGCACTGAAGAGGTTCTTAGAGGGCATCCTTTATTCATGTCAGCACCAAAGCCTGCTTCATAAACCTCTTTGAAACATCACCTTCCTCCATCATGTACCTGTTTTAAGATAAGACTACACAGCATTATTATCTGGCCTGGGTGTAGCACCTGCCAAGCAAGCAGCTCACTCCCTGGTTGATAAGTGCATTTCCCTTGGCTGGGCTATATCTAGGCACTGGATAACGCAGGTCTTAGAGCACACAGCTGCTATCTGCAGTGAGCTCTGGAAAAGTAGCTTTATGCTCTACTTCAGTACACCTTTCTCCAACACAAGAAGGGTATTTATTAACCAAATTACAAATTTATTTCTTCAATTTCTTGTATTTTTTCAGGGCAATGTCAGTGTATAGCAATGGCAAACATCTATTTTTTACTGCGTGGAATGGAAGAGTGGGAGTTGATGACTTACACATTTGTAGTTATCAAATGTATTTTCAAGTGAAAACAAAACGAAACTATTCTTTAGATAATACATGCAGAGTTATGAAAACCGTACCAATTGGGTTTTACTTCCTTCATACTTTCAGGAAAGCCTTGCACTGGACCAGATAATAAAAGGATTTTTTCTATCTTGAAGCCATTAGCAGAGAAAGGGCTAGAGAGTTCTTATATTAGAAAGAAATTGAGGAAAGAATAAAGGTTCTGGAAGACAGTCTAATAGCAAGCCCTGGTCTTGATCCTGGTTTTAACCATAGCTATGGCAAGATGCTTCACAGAAATGCCAAGAAACATAGAATAAGTGCTAGTGAGCTTATTACGCCTTTTTAGAGGATTTTCCTTATAAAAACATAATACCTGTTTGGTTGTGGGGGTTTTTCAATTTAAGACAAAAATACTGAAAACTTTACCAATACCAGACAATGATGAAGATGTCTTCCATGCTGTAGCTTGCAGTGCAAGGCTTTGCACAAGTTACAGTGAGAGCTTCTGGAAATTTTACCATAAATACCTGGTCTTCCAAAAATCCCAGTAGGCATATTATACAAGCACTGCCAGATGCAAGTAACTACTTCTAAAAATGCCACAGATGGTCAGGGTTCCTGTTGGTGTCTGGATAGCTGCCTTTCAGGTTTGTCTGCTGCTGGGAGGTGGGGTAAAAAATGGTCCAAATCCAGAGCTGCTCTGAAGGAATGTTCTAACCATCACGTAGATTTGGGCAGATAGACTCCTTCTGTTCAAGTCCTGTCCCTGTGCAGCCAAATGCACAAATTTGTGCGAGTAGAGTGAGTTTCAGCTATAGGCACACACAGATTTACCCACTGAAAAAGCCTGTGTCTTGCAGACACCTGAGAGATCCAGGTGGCAGCCTGCAGTGTTGGTCCCTGAAAATACCAGGCACCTCCCTGCAGATTAAAGAGGGCCTTTGGCTCCAGGAAAGAGTCCCTAAATACCCTGGGCATCTACATTGCCCAGAGAGCAAGTGGGGTCTGGAGATGGGATCATAGGTGAGAAGGACCAAGGAGCTGGCTGTAGTCTCCCCCCACCATCCAGCCTGTGAGGGCAAGGTCCCGAGAATCGTGTCAGCAATGATGAGTAGTCATGTAAGTGCTTTGAAAACATAATTGCATGAGCATAAAAGCAGAATGGAAACTTGAGCATTTGTCCGAGGAGAGATTAAACAGTGCAGTTTATGCAACATTATGCAAACTCATAATGTTGAAAAAAGTATCAGTTTCACCTAAGTATTAGCACTTGTTTACAGCAGATGTTCTACTTTTACAAATGTCTAATGGAAATATGTCCCAGGGTTTAATTCATTTTCCAGTCCTCACTGTGGAAGAATAGGCTGGTTGGTTTTCATTCCTTCTAGATGCTCTGCTAAGTGATCTCTGCAATGGGTAATTCAGGGGCCTAATGGCTATCATTTATTCATGTTTACCAAGAGAGTACTTTCATGAATGAGAGAAAGATTAACTTAATGTGATTGGACTAATGATTAATACTGTATTTACTGTTGATGGATGAACAGTGTTTTAAACGATGCTTTATGCAGTCATTACAAAGTGAAATCATCATAGTTTTAACCTTCCCAGGGCACTTAATTTTAAATGCAGTTAGAATCGTGAAAATTAAAACAATTTCTGTTTATATTTGGGAAACATGCATACAGCTCTTTCCCTTGGGTAGGCTTTGTCTAAGTGACTTGCTTGGGGGTGTACTCACCAACTCATGGCTGGTGATTAATACACTTTCTTAGTTTTAAATTCTGATTTAGAATTCTGATATTTAATTTAATTTAATTCTGATAAATTCTGATTCTTAATACACTTCGGAAAGGATGAGTTTGTGATACGGCAAATGAGGTGTGCATAAAGGTATGTATTTGTCATATGTCCATTTAGGCTGCCTTTAGGTGCATAGCAACATGATATTTAGGCACTAAAGTTGCTGGAGCAGTGCAGTTAAATGGATTTATTCCAGCTGATGATCTGGTTTGTTAAATCACTTCCGACATTTCTTTATGTGAGATCAATGAATGATTCTTCCCTTAGTTAAATATGATGGTGCACATGCTATCCTTGTATGGATTTTTTTTTTTTTAAGTTCTCCAATTTGCTTTTCAACACTATGGTAGACAAGTCAGGTCTCTTGATTTATAACCTTTCCAGAGACTTGCAAAAGATGCCAGAGAAAAGATTGCTGCAGAGCCTCAGGGACTCAAAGCTGCTCTGCTGCTGTGTCAGTGATTTACAACCAAATTCCAGCCCATTCCTGTCTCTGTGCTTATGGAGGCAGACACCACCTCAATGCACAAAGCATGAGCGAAACAAGTCTTTGTGTGAGATGCTAGAGCAGCTGTGATAAGGTCAGAAGGGCCTTGTAGGACTGAAATGTCTGCAATACTTCAGAGCAATTTGGGATTTCTCCCCACAGACGCACATCCAGAGGGACTTCATTTGATTTTGTGTTTGGGTTGCTGGGATAGCAATGCAGTGATGTTACTGCAGTTACCTGTTCAGTGATCAGAACTTAGCTTGGTTTAAAAAGAGAAAAAAAAAAGAAGCTGTACTGTGTGAAAACTTAATTATGTTTCACCTGTAATCTTCCTAGCTGTGGAAATGCTTGAAGCCGAATTCACCACTGAAAGCTCGGATTTCGAAGCAATGGTGCGAAATTGGTTTCCAGGGTGACGATCCTAAAACAGACTTCAGAGGAATGGGTCTCTTGGGCTTATATAACTTGGTGTAAGTACGTCCCTCTGCAGATGGGGTTACGTGCATCTGAAATCATGAAAAGCAGCATTACTTGCAGATTTTAGCAAATCTGTGGGAATAGTTTAGAAAAGTGCCAGGGACTTCATATTAAGCAAATGAAAGAATTTATTTGCTAGCCTAATTTTTGGAGTGTTTCTCTTCTCAGAGGGGTCTCCTTTCTTTCAGTATTCCTAATTCAACCTTGTAATACCAGTTACTAAGCCCTCTTTTTAGTTTCTCTGTGACACAGTAAGTTAACACTTCCTTCCTACTAGAAAGAAAGTGTAAAGTATATTTTCACCGGTATCTAGATCTCCTCAAACAAAATGCCCAGGAAGTATGTAGGTGGGAGGGTTATGTTACTGCTCAGCTGCTTTCTTTGGGAATTTCTTGCTGAGTTCTGAAGCAAAACACCTGATGTGCAGTCACCAATGGCAGACTTAGGTAGTTTGACCTAAGACTTCAATTTCTGTCAATACTCAAAATTAAGCAGTGAGTTTACATCACTTTTTCCTTCCAACTGATGCACACCAGGTGTTAATGCCACAGCTGTGCTTTGTAGTTTGGGAATTGACTAATGCCTGTTATTTTCTCCAGCCCTTGTTTTTGCTGCATGCAGTTACATAACTTAGAAACATTTGGTAAAATAACTTCTCCTTACAAGGCAAAAAAATAAGTATTTTCTGCTTTTACAGATTGAAGGACATAAAACATCCTCTGTCCGTATGTTGTTCCCTAGTAAATCTCAGTTGAGGATCTGGTCTCTTGACTCTGGCTTTGAACTTCCATCTGAAATTAATCCCTACCATGTATTTAATTTCTTAGTCTTCTGTGACGACTCTTATCTTGTTTAATAAATCTGCCAGATCAAGAAGCCTGAACTGCTTTCTCTTGAGCTCAGCACCCGACATGCTCTAGTCATAAACAACTGATTTTCTGTAGGGTGGGTAGAAAGGACAATCTGGTAATGTATATTCACTAAACTCATACAGGAGGGCACCTTAGTTGGAGGCTGCTTTAGTCTTTCAGTTTGGGGGTCTGAGTGGCAGTTTAATATGTCAGATGCTACTCATGCTGTGTAACACATGCACTGGCCTTTGAAAAGGTGTGTGTAGACAGCTTAGTATGACTTCAGATCCTTTTTTTAACAATTTACTCTAAACATATATGTCTGCAGGTATTTTGCTGAATGGGACACTGAGATAGCTCAACAAGTTCTCACCGATTCTCTTCACCCTAAATACAGGTAACGGTTGAGACCAGAAACAATGACTTGAGAGAGCATGCTGCTGGCTTTGTTTGAGGTAGAGGGCTGGGTTTTTTCTCTTTGTTGGGCATATCCTTGGGGTTTGCCACATGCTGTCGGTTTTAAAGTACTGATCCTGAAAGTTGATCAGGTGCGAGAAGCAAACTTGTATTCTGAATCTTGGAAATAGATAAATTTAGTGTTAAATGTTTTCACTTCTGATTTCAAGTGATTTTTGTATTTTTATTTACCTTTCTTTTAATTTGTTTGTGTTTTTTTGTAATAAAGGGAAGTCACTAAGAAGGAACTAAGGTATTTTTTTTCTTTTTTCTAAGTTTTCCCAGACACTACATGTAAATAAAGATCAGTCTACAATTTGATGTGTTATATACTTCAAGTCTTTGTTGCAACACCAAGAGATCCATATTCTTTTCTTTAGAGCCGACCCAGACTGGGGGGTGGAACACTGGGTATATATGAACATGCTTATATATCAAAAATGAAATCTACCTTGCTTGATGTAGTTAAAGTGACTGACTTGATACTCATAAGTAGTCTAGGCCAAATATTTGTTAGCAGAGCTGAAAAGAACCTTTATTTATAGGCACATACTCTGTCTGCCTTGACTAATGATGGTTCCAACCTGGCTACTCCATTGTCCTGCTGTTGAGAGATGGGGTACCTTCAAGTGTCACAAACTGTATTGTAGGGAGTTGGCCAATAAGAGACTCCATAATTATTGGGGGGTAGAGGCCTCTTAGCTAGTTACATGGAAATCAGTTGCCTTAAACGACATTTTTCCTGCTGTCAGTAACGTTAGATATCTATAAAGCTGGTTCACACCTAAATCCTGAAGCTTTTGATCTCCTCAGGGTTTTTAGGGTTTTTTTGTCGAGTTCCTAAGGGTAATTCTGTGACTAAAAGCCCTTGGAACATGTTAGTGTCCTTCGTTTGCATGTTTGATTGCCAAGGGCAGTCTTGGAGTGCAGTGTGAGCATGTGCCATTTCTGTGCCCTGACAGAGCATCCAGTAGGAGACAGATGCTGCAGGTGGTGCCCATGGTGATGTTCCTGATGTGGTTGCTTAGCAGCTCTGCTGTTTTCTGATGGGATCGTGATCAATGGATTTTCTATCTCAGTTGAACTGTTTCACTTGCCCACATCCTGTGTGTGCCACCTTTATTATTAAGTCCTTACCTGGGGTTTTCCAGCTGATGTTATGCCACAGTCTACAAAGATGGTTCAGATTTTAGAGGATGAGCAAAGGATAGTGTACTCCTGTACGCAAAGCTATTTAGGAGCTGCAGTTTTGTCCTCATGCATGCCACCCAGTAACCCTCAGGTCGTGATGGGTATGAACCTATGAGCATCTTAAGTACTTAATGACAACAGTTTTTATATACTATATGTACATGAAGCTCAGGGAATTGTTTTTAGTGTGATATATACTTATTGAAGTTCAAGAGTAGTCTAGTAGTCATTGTTCTAATAGTAGAAAAATGCTTTCACACATAGGTGTCTGTAATTTGGGACTTAAAGCTTGCAAACTCTGATTTGCCTTACTAAAGCAAAACTCCCACAGCCATGTCAAGGTTGTAGGCCCCTGGTCAGGGTCAGTTCTGTGCCTGCCTTTAGCTGGTTATAAATGCAGACAATGATTTCTGCTAAACTTGCTCATTTCAGTAGACTCAAACCTGGTTAGTGGGATGTTGGCTGACTGGGTGGATCACACAGCTCTTGTAAATCATTGAAGAGCTGAAATTTTGTTTAAAATCAATCTGTTCCCTAACTAATTTTATTTTAAGGGAGGCGTCTTCTGTGTCCTTGAAAAGCACTGCAGTATTGGGCCAAGTAATAGGAAACACTGTTCCTTATCTTTGGCTGTTGAGTGATTTCTAGTTTGGCCATAAAAACTTACTGTCAGAGGAGTATTTTCATGTTTGCTGCTTCAGGTGAATCCAGTGATGAGTATCAGGTATATCCCTGAAAACACAAAAAAGCTAAAACCATCTTTGATTAGTTAAATGTAATTTCAGCTTCTTGTACAGCTCAAGCTTAACTGAAGTGGATCACCTTTGTGGTCAATTTAGAAAACAATGGGCTTTTGCTGGGAGCATTGACATAGGTGCATTTTGAAATGGTGAGACGAGTTTGTTGGCAATGCTCTAAACCAGTTAGGCATTTCAAGTCTGTTTATATCAGTCCATTCAGCCACAAGCAGTTTTAAATGGGACTAGCCATGTAAAAGGAGGTGAAACACCGTGTTCGGTCAATGTTATAACATCAGAGAAGTTGAAAGAAAAGACTTGTCAGTTAGTAATGCTTGGCAATATCTGGATTTTAATTATTTTTTCTTCCTCAGCCAACTTAGCAAAGCTGAATGGGAGAAGAAAAAGTTTGATAAGGCAATTGGGTAAGTATAAAGACTATTTTTAATTTGCTACAAACACAGCAGGTGACAGTGATGCTGTATATTTGAGGGAGAAAAGGTGTTTCCTAGTTACTTTTCGAAGAAAACTTCAGTGAGCATATGTACATCTGCTATCTTGACCACACCTTGGTTTTGATCAAAGATTACAGGAGAAACAGTTCAAGTTACATTCAGAAAAAAATAACCCAAAAATTTTGTAGCAAGGAGAAACTTTCTCTGTGTGCTATTTATAGTGTGGTGATTAATATCTGTTTAATTCTTCTTAGCACATGACATGATCAAGCCTCACTTCTTGCTGTCAAAGCCAGGTTCAGACCCGCTTTTAGGAACATATAATATTGAAGAAATAGTACTGAGGGTATTTTTCTTCTTTAACAGTGGGTTTGGTATAATTGCGTTATTCATGAGAATGGAACGGGATGTTCCTTCTGAATGTATGTAAAAATCTGTAATACAAGATTTTACTGCCCGTATTTAATTTTTCTGTGAAACTTGCCATTAGGTCTCATGCTGAAGTTAACTTCTGGGCTTCTGGTTTGTTTTCTTCCTCCTGAAATGTAAAAAAAGATTCAAGGGAAAGAAAATACTTCGGTTTGCTTGATAGAGGTAGTTGAAAAAATACCCAAGACATTCTAGAGAAGACATCTGTCTTTAGCTGAGAAAAAAATCCAATCACTGAATATCCAAACATGTTTGCTTTTCTCACGAAGTGCCCACCTCAGTCTTTATGTGCTCTCTTGGGAAATAGGCACTGCTTGGAATGTCAGGTTCTTTATGTACCAGCCTCAGAAATTAACTTCGAGTTTCTGAGTTTTATCGTGCTTAAATATACTTCACTCATTGATATCTCTTAGCAGGAGAGAGTTTGCTTAATGAGTCTCATTTTCTTGTTTCTGTTTCCAGCATGCTCTGATTTAGGCTTTTGCCTGTTTTCTGGTCTTTGTCTCCAGTTCTCTTTTAGGAAGAAATCAGAGGTGACTCAACTGGATCTTTTTCACAAACTTCTTAGCCATATGAATGTCTTTATAGGACAGGTGGTTGAAATCTGATGTTCCTAACTATGGGTAGTGAGTTCCAGTGGGAACTCCAGCAGTTAAAAATAACAAATGATGGGTCACCCTGCAGCCATGGCCACCGTGTGGAGTCCTTGCCCTGCTTCAGAGGCGAGTGCAGGAGCACAGGGACATCTGTGCTTGTTCTTATTTCGTAGGAATTAATCAGCACTGTTCCACTGAAAAGGCTGGCACAGTGATGAAACTCCTGTTTTTACTGTGACCATGTATTTCCCAAGGGAAATGCTGTACAAGGCTTGCAGGATGAAGGTAGAAAGCAGTTTTCCTTGCTTTCTACCCCACACACACCTTGGAAACTGACAAAGGAGAGAATTAATACATCTCAGTAACACATGAAATCTGCAGTGTCAGGGTCATCGGTTTTTCATAAAATGTGCTGAAAGAAGGTGAACTCTCAACAAAAGTCACTGCTTTTGCTTACAGCTACTCTTTTGCTATCGTGGGCATTAACATAACAGACCTGGCATACAACCTGCTCGTGAGTGGGGCTCTGAAGACCCATTTCTACAATGTTGCTCCAGAAGCACCAACTCTTACTCACTTCCAGCAGACGTTCTGTAAGTGCTGGGTGTGAGTGTGGGGCAAGGGGTGGAAATGCATAATTGGTACTCTGCTAACATAATACTGCCCATAGTTAAAAAAAAAGAAATAAAGTTTTCTGACACAGCACAGAGACTGTGTTCTCCTGTCTAGGATGATTGGATTCAGCTCTTAAGCTGTGATGGAGTGCACTGCCAAACCAAGGTGTAAAACAAATACAAACAAAAAAATGCACTAAGCACCTTAACAAGTGACCTTCCTGCTTTTTAAATAATAAGAGGAAAGAAAATGTGCTTTAAGGAGTGTCTGAATATTGTTTCCCCTTAAATCCAACAGTCACATGATACTTGCATCTACATTCTAGTGTTACTCCCCACCCTTCAGCAGAGTTGCAGCTCCACTGCCAAAATAATGCTTTGACAGCTCTTCCCCTATATTTGAGCATCCCTTCTACAGCAGAGGCCTGCTGTTCATCTCTGCACAGTGGGAGTAACACTTCTCATATTTTTCAATGTGTAGGCAAGGAACTGATAATAAGCACCTGCAGCATCTTTCCCTGTTTTTATACTCCCTGGTTTTAGGTTTCAGTTTGTGAATCCATATGTCAAGATGACTAGTGACTTGTTTTCTTTATTGTGAGAAATTCTGCCAGTGTGTGTAATATTCATCCAAATTTGGGATTGTCCAGAATAGGTTTAGTCTTGTTCCTTCCCCACTGTCATGAGGTGTTAGATCTCAGTGACCAGGATTCTCTGTGCAGAACATAATTATTAATTCCAGGCTACTTTCTAATTTTTTATGTCATCTTTACATGCTGTATTTATCTATTCTTCCTTCTTATTATTTTGTAGGCTACTTAATGCATGAATTCCACAAATTCTGGATTGATGAGGATCCACTGGACATAATGGAATTCAATCGCGTCAGAGAGAAATTTTACAAGCGAACCTTGAGACAGCTCCAGAACCCAGAGATGGCTCTGTGTCCTCATTTTGCTGCATCAGAAAGTTTAATCAATATGTAGTGACTCAGTTGATCTTATTTGGAAGCACTGTCTCACTCTTGGTTTAGATCACTGTTAGACCATCACTAGCATACTGAATGACCATGGCAATCGTGTGCATGTTTTTGGCGCAGTGTTCATCTATTTTTGTCACATGATCCCCTTACGCTTCTCTTGCTGGGGATTTTTCATTTTAAATGGGTGCTCATATTGCCTCATTATGCAGTGTTACCTTCTGAATTGATGTCCAGGTATCAGAGTTTTTCTATTTTTTTAGACTTTCCTCATAATTCAGCATTGACAATTGAATTGTATTTCTCTAGCAGTGTTTTTGTATATGTGGAATAAGTAGCTGGATCTTGTATTGTGAAAGCTTTTTAACTTCTCGGTATGTTTTAAGATAACTACTGGCATTTCAAGCAAAATATATGTTTGAACCTCATCTAGAAGATAATGTAATTTAATCTAATGCAGACAAACACATTAAAGTCCAACTTTCTCCATGCAACCATTATATGCTTAATGCAAAATTAATGAGGCTTATGAGATACAAGTTTCAGTAAGAAGAGTTTATGCAGAATTACGATCAAATGCATGAATACCAAATGGTCTGGTGATGCTAACACAGTGAACTGTGAGCACATTCACAACTAACAGGTACTGGCAGGGGCCAAAAATTGTAACATCAGGCTGTTGTCACCAACACCACCATGCTGAAGCATGGTCTAGGTTCTTGCACATTCCTTTGGATATACAGAGGTTAGTGTTTTGTGTCACATGTTGGAAGGCAACATGATTTGCTCACATGGTGCTTGGTGAATTCAGGGGAGCAAAAATACGTATCTTTTCTTTGAACTACTGCAAATGTTGCTTTGGTTGTTAATTCAGTTCCTAAGAACTGGGAGAAATAATTAATTAGAAGGTTTAGAACAAAACTGCTTGTGTTTCCCAGAGTACTTATAAAAAAAATTAAAAATGGCAAACTGCCTTTTTTCTAAAACCATAAATGAATAAAAGTGTTTGACACTAAGATTGTGTAGTATAATGAACAACATCTACCATGGCATTTCATACCCATGGTATTTTTTACCTTCTAAGCAATCAATTTTAGTATTGTATGTTTGTGTAAATCACTTGCATATGGAGATTAAATTGAGTAGTGTCCAACTACTTGTGAATTATATGAATAAATTATACATCATTCTAAACTGAAGCACTGTGGGTTTTATTTTTGAGATATGCAACAATACAGAGGAAAAATGTTTTACTTCATGGATGAGGTAAAATGGGTTGTAACAGCTGTGTGGTATTCCCGAGGCTGAAGTGTGATTGCAGCTTCTTCAGATAAGGTGCTTTATATCACTTTAGTTACTGCTTGGGCCATCACTTTATTTAACAAAAATAAAAATAAAGAAATGGAAGTACTTCAGCTTCCTAGGAAACCCCTCAGGTTTACGCCGTCTCATTTCTTTGCAAAAATGTAAGCTGGGGGTCAGGACTTCTACTGGGCTGGAAACTTGCACTCATGGAGTTAATCAGCAGAATTATGTTGCAATAATTAGTCTTCTCCAATGAATTTGGAAATATGGAACTGGAAATATTAACATTTGCATATTTTGCATGAGAATACAAGGAATAAAAACTATGCATGTTTAACTTATTACCATTGATTTTGGAAAGTGGTTATTTATAGCCATTAGGTCTCAAGGACTTTTTTGGGTGACTCTTGAAGCTTCTAAAATAGGTTTCTAGTAACGGTTTTCATTGTTTCAAATTTTAGGCTCTTTCTTTCTTTCCTTGCCCCACTCTGACATAAATATCTTCTGCAATTTATTGGGTTACAGTGGTTTATTTTTAATACTCTGCAATGAGGTTCATGGAGTTGTGAGGGAAGGAGGGAAGGTTCCTGCTACCTTCTTACTGCTCTGATTCTCTCAGTTACGCCTTGTCTCAAGGTGTCAACTTCAAACAAAATCAGAAAATGTCATCTGGCTCTGTGTCAGATCCTATCACTATAACTGGTTTGGGTGGTTATTTTTCCTGTCTTGCAGGAAGATAGATTTAATGAAGCTAAGTGTGAAATCTCCTGTGGAGCCCTTGCATGGTGGTGCCTTCAAATTTTATCATCCTGCCCACTTGTGTTTCAGCTCTGTCCTGTGGCATGCTTGTTCCCAAAATCTATGTCAAACCTGGGACAGAGGACATCCCTGTGGGTGCCTGAACTGGCTGGGCACTGCTGAGGGAGGATGTCTGTCTGCTCTACCTTCCTCCCTCCCCAAGAATGACTTCTCACCATGATGCAAACCTAAGCATTTCTTTAAAAAGTTAGAATTTACTATCACTAGTACAGATCCAAACTAACCTCTGAGCAACTGGATGCTGCTTTCCCTAGGGAGGAGAAAATTAAAGAAATGGGAGGGAAAAAAAGTATTAAGTTGTTTCAATAAAGAAGAATCAATATTCACGCTCGCTGCAGGGTACAGAATTTGGTTTAATAAAGTATAGAGAAGGTTTAGGTTGGATCTTTCTAAAAATATTCCACAGTTTCATGGTTGTTGCATTTCCCCAGCCATCTCGGGCTCATACCTGGCCATGTGCATCTTGGGCAGCAAGTGCTTCCTGCCCAGGCTGTAAAGTGGTCACCTTCTTTCTTAACAGGTAATTTTTCCCAGGCACATAATTTACATTGGCAATGCCACACAGCCCAGGTGTCCTTTTAAAAAGGCACAGCCGTGTTGTAAGTCTAAGCTGCTACTTCATTGTATAAAATTCAAGGCAGCAGGCTGAAGCTATGCAGAATATGCATTGCTTAGAATATGCATTGCTTTGGGTCAGCAGATGAGAATATAATTGATGAAAGTATAATATTGGGAGATTGAATGTGTTAAAATGCAGAAATATGTAACTTGATCTGGTTAAAGCCAGGGAAATGAAAGGGCTATGTAGTATTGGAGTTCTTTAATCCTGTATGCATCCTTTTATAATGGAGCCTGTATTCCTCCCTGTTACAGATTCAGGCACTTCCTATAGCACAGCATTTCCTTATCCCAGCTAATGTGTATTTAAGTTGTTACCAGGGCTCCTTCAACAGCACAGGTGGAAAACACTGACTTGTTTTCCCTAACCTTGGTGCTTGGCCAGCATCTGTGGAGCTGGGGCTGTGAGAGCCAACAGGATCTGTGCCTGGGGGGTTGATTACAGCCGGGAGGAGAGCAATGCTACTCCAGCTTCCTGACACTTTTTGGCTTGTAGCTTTTTTTTTTTTTTTTTTCCTTTGAGGCAAGGAGAAATATTTTTGCTGCACTTCTGATTTGCTCTTTCAGAAGGTAGTTTTTCAAATGCTGGTGCTGGTGGTATTTCTATGTACTATTTTTAGAAGCAAACAAGGTCTCCCTTATCTATATGATTTGTCTTGGAAAATTGTATCTCCTGACTGTTTCCTAGAGCAGCACTGAAGCTTGATTGAAAAATTTACTATCATTTATTTACTGAGAGTAAAAATTTACTGAGAGTAAAGGGGATTAATTTATTGTCTTTTTTAATGAAAGAGCGATCTTTAAAAGCACCTGTGCCCACTGTGTGCCCGATGGGACACAGATAGCTGGTGATGACTTAGCAGGCTGACACATTTTGCTGGAAGCAGGGCATTTTCAGCGTGTCCCCAGCTGAAATAAGTGCTGTTAGGTGGAACAGGGTGTATGTGAACAGAGTGCTGATGCTCAGGTTAATGAACCCACATCTGCCCCTACTGGCCCAAAGAATCACTGGTAGCATCAGAACACACTGGCTTCCATTATGAGGGATCATCATTTCTTTCTTAATCCCTTCCTCCATGGATTGTGGTCAGCTTTTAATGTGTCATTTGCTGACCTGTCCCTTTTTGTCAGAATGTGAGCAGAGATTTTTGACCTTTCCACAGGAGTGGCCAGCATTGCAGGGTTGTCCCCTAGTGGGGTATTGCAGACTGTAGTCATTCCTGCCCGAGCTGTAGAGGAAACCTCAATCCGCAGCTCCACCACTTGGATGGACCTGACTGAGGCAGGAATCAGTTACAGCCTGAAATAGTAACTGGGGTGCAATTCTATAACTGTTAAGTTCATGTCTTTGGCAAGTGCTGTTGGGGAAACAGGGAAACTCTGTATACACGTTAGGAAATAGGAGAACTCTGATTATACTTCCTTCTGTCCCCCAGCTGGCTCTTAGCAAGCTTGACATCATCAGCACATGACCATTTTGGCATCACAGGAGGACTCCTCTGGAACTGTGATTTTCAGAGAATTGTTCTACTTTGAATCTTGTTAACTACCCTGATTTCTACCTTTCACTCCTCACTTGGAATTTGGTCCAATGGGAGCTCAAATCTTGCACTAATGAATCCTCTAGGCTACGCTGAGACAAACAGTAGGGTTCCCCTCTCTGCTCTTGCATCTGCAGCATGGTGCAGCTAAAAATCACATAAATTCTTAAAATAGATGTTTTGAAGAAAACAATCCTGAAATGGATAAGGAAATGAATTATTCATTGTTTTCCTTAGTTTGCATCAGTACAGGTTTTCTATAAGACTTGCCAAAGATTAGACAGGACTCTTCCTACCCCATCCTGTAGGAATATAGCAGAACAGGCTTTGTGCTTTCCCCTGTGAGCAGTGCACATAGAAATCAGGTCATTACTTATTCTAGTAAAGGAAACTGTTCTACTCTATATAGAACTATAATTAGAAAAGAGATTTAGCTCTAAAACCTCCAAGCAAGAACTGGGTAGAGCAGCTTAACTCCAAAGGAGCTATGAGGAAGGGCAGAGGGCTGGTTACTGGGCCTGGGCTCCACTGTGCAGTCAAAACTCTAAGTGGTGTATTCCCCAGAGAGCTCACAGCTTGGAATGACGGAGGGTAGCAGGGCGGGGAAGCACGAGGCAAACACACACCAGCACAGCTGGCAGCTCAGCAAAGCAGAGCAGCACAAGAGGAGCGGGGAAAAGGGACATGAGGTCGCCTGTTGTATGTTTACAGGCAGTATCACCCCATTGAAAGGGTAACCGAGGAAGGCACGTGCAGGTGGCTGTGAAAAACCTAACCCACGGACAACAGGGCATGGCACTGTGACACTGGAAATGAGGACACACGTGGGAAACCTCAGCTTGAGCACTGCATCGAGCTCTGGAGTCCTCAACACAGGGAGGACATGGAGCTTTTGGAGCGAATTCATAGGAGGGACACCAGGATGATTGGTTAAAGGGATGGAGCTCCTCTCCTATGAAGAAAGGCTGAGAGAATTGGGATTGTTCTGCCTGGAAAAGAGTAGCCTAGGGGTGACCTAATTGCAGCCTTCCAGTGCCTGAAGGGGTCTACAGGATTGAGAGGCTATTTACAAGAGCATGTAGTCACAGGACAAGGGGGAAAGGCTTCCAGCTAAAAGAGGGAATGTTTAGATTAAATATTCGGAAGAAATTCTTTACTGAGAAGGTAGTGAGACACTGGAGCAGGTTGCTCAGAGAATTTGTGGATGCTCTGTCCCTGGAAGTGTTTAACAACAGGTTGGATGTGGCTCTGAGCAACCTGGTCTAGTGAAAGGTGTCTCTGCCCGTGGCAAGCAATTAGAACCAGATGAACTTTAGGGTCCCTCTCAATCCAGGCCACTCTCTTATTCTGTAATCCCTGGTGCCTACCACATGGATGAGAAGAAAGTCTATGATTCTCAAAAGAGCTGAGTAAGGAAGTATCAATAAGATGTAGATACAGCCTAGACGTAAAGCTCTGAGGGGAGGCTAAAGGCCAAAGTGGGGCCCTTGGTCATGGTCCAGAGACAAGATAGGATTGTTCTCCAAAGTTAGAAAGTGCTTCTTGGCACATCAGCCTATGAAATCTGCCTGCTCACCCCTGAGAATCTGCCTCAGCTTGATGTGCTGGATGGGGGAACACCAAAGGGGCAGGATGCAGGAGACCCAAGGATGCAGTTTGCTGTCTCCTTGAAAGGGGAATTTGTGATGCTGACTTAGCTCTGGATTGTCTCACATGTTCCATTAAGCTGTTACGATTAGCCATCATTTGCTTCTTCACTCTCAGTTTCCCATTGTACATTCTCAGTTTCCCATTCACATTGGCTGGTTGGTTGGAGTTTAAGCCAACTGGCACCCACTTTGCCTCCAGTTTCCAGGTCTCTGGCCCCACTGGCCCTTCTCACACATTTGTCAGCAAGCCATTTTGCAGAGGATGTGAATGTCACGTCTCCATAGCTCTGTGGCCAAAAAAGAGCAGAAAAAGAACAGTGGGAGCAGAGGTCTGAGCAGGCTACTCTGAAATGTCCCCACCTGGTGAGCCTCCTCCTCCTGCCATGCCCTGCCCCAGCTTGCAGGAGGCCACTGTGACACCAGGGGTAGGAAAGCTGCTCTGAGCTTGGCTGTCCCAAGGCTGCTGTCTCCAACTGCACTGTGCCTTTCCTGAGGGCTGTGGGAAAGGAACATGAGCATGTGGCTGCAATGACAACCCAGGGCTTCTCTAGCTCAGCTGCTGACAGTGCATGGGGTTGTTCTGCCCCTCAAGCACCCTCAGCCTCCCACCAGGCTCTCTCCAGGGAGAGAAGCTTCTTCTGTCTTGCAAAAAGAGGTTTTCAGGTTGTTTTTTGTGCATGCCCTCAGTTAGTGTAAGGCATGCAAATTTACACTGGTTCCAAATCTGACTGGAAGAAATGAATCCAGCAACGGCAAAGAGCAGGGGATCCTGAGCTTTGGCAAGAGGTTGTGATCCCATCACTGTGTTCTCCTTCATTTGCTACATAAAAAGGCAGGTGATGTGAGGGAGATGTGAACATAACTAGCTAGCTGGAACCAAACATCGGTAAAAATAAAATAAACTCCTTAACACCACTGTAATATTAGGAATCAGACATTCTTTATTTGTTTGGAGGCATGAGGGAATATCACTTCCAAAATACCATGCATGCTGAGTACAGGAAAGCTCCTGTTTATATACTGTATTTTACATATATATTCACTGATTGTCCCCGAATAAACATACATATATGATAGTCATTTCCCTGAAATCATTGACACATTTTGCCCCCCTGTACACCTGTGTTCTTCTTTGCTGGAGGTCTCTTTGGTGGTCCCTGGTATTCAGCACAAAGTCACACCTGAATGATTGGTGAACTGGTAAAAGTTGGCAGAACTGGGGCTGAGTGCTTTCTACTTCTCCTTCTTACACAATAGGCATTGTGCAGTTCCACAGGCCAGTGGGTTTTGAAGAATAGGCATTGTGTTAGCTCTCCAGGTGTAGGTGATTTTTCATCTGGCAACACAGAGGGTGGGTCAGAAAGCCTTCCTTGATGGCTGGTGTGAGTGCCCTTGTATTAATGGGTAGACTAAGCATTCACATCCTTAGAGACAATTTTAAAAGCTTGCCAGTGACTTTCTCCTTGTGTGAAATATCAATGCTTTTGGAGCACTAAACTAATTTCTAATTCCAGTGGAGATCCAAAAGATACAGAGAGATGACGGGAACCTGCATTTGAGAGCTGTCTGAACTGCAAATCAGACAGATAGACTGGCACTTCATTTTGCAAGTATAGGTGCAAGTTAAGAATAGACAATAAAGTATTAAACTTCTCTGTATAAACCAGTATCTTTTGTGATCCTCTTCAATTTATTATGGATGTCTATAATCACTGCCTATGAGTCTTACACACAATAGTGATTAACTTCTATGTCACAGTTCTATTCCATTATTTTTTAGGCACAGCAATGACAGCTCCTAGACATCTGAGTGATGAGAATTAGAAACTCTCTTTCCCAAAGAGAGAGAATTGCCTTTGGGGTAGATCCCTGTGGGAAGCAATGCTGCCTATGTCATTTCGGTTGGGTCATCTGCTACTGAAAATTTAATCAATACAACCCTAATATCAAGTGCCTAAACTTCAGAGAGGGATATAAGCACAAGTGGAAACGTCCATAAGACCATGTACCTATCTGGGAAAAAGGGAGAAAGGTATTTCAGGAAAAAGCCTGAAATACCCATTGCAGCTGGGGACTGCAGAGTGGTGAATAACCTGCACTACAGTGGGACTTCTACAGCAGTCTTGCACTGTGCCAGGAGTTAATACACCTTAGCTGACTGCTGCTCTTGGGATCACAGCACCTGCAATATTTTTATTTTCTTCATATTAAATTGTCTGTAACAAATACTTCAATGGGAAAAACATTGTGGTTTAGAGAGAGCAAATTCTTTTTGTTAACAAGGCCACATAATATCAGTGTATCTCAGCAGCCTGCTGTCGTGTGACTGAGTCCCAGTAAGGTTCTTCTCCCAGAGGGTGGTTGGCCACTGGAACAGGCTTCCGGGGGAGGTTGTCACAACACCAAACCTGACAGAGTTCAAGAAGGACTTGTAAAACGCTCTGAGGCAGATGGAGTGATTCTTGGGGTCATCCTGTGCAGGGACAGAAATTGAACTTCGCTGATCTTTGTGGATCCCGTCCAACTCGGGTGATTCTATTATTAATTGCCTTCCATTTGACCCGTCCGCGTTACAACCAAGGACCGTTCTGGGGCGAAAGCACGAGATTTCTCTTCTTATTCTAGAAAGCAACCGGAGGCCGTGGACAACCCCCTCTCCCGGTGCCAGGGTCCCTCCCAGCCCCGGCGCTGCCACCGCCTCCCGCCGGGCAGAGCCTCCCCGGCACCGCGGAGGGCGAAGCGCCGCCGCTCCAGCACCCTGGACAGCGCCCGCCCGGCACCGCTCCAGCCCAGCCACGGACTGCGTGCCCTGGGCCGCCGAGACAAAAATAATAACCCTCTCCGCCAGCTCCTGGTAATTCCCGAGACAAAAATAATAACCCTCTCCGCCAGCTCCTGGTAATTCCCGAGACAAAAATAATAACCCTCTCCGCCAGCTCCTGGTAATTCCCGAGACAAAAATAATAACCCTCTCCGCCAGCTCCTGGTAAATCCCGTGTTACAGCCCTTTGCTGCCGCTGCCTGCTGGAACAATAGCAGGGGGGATGCTTGCTAACTATCTCCATGAAAGCCCTGTTAATCAAATTTGGTAAATTATACTTGAGTTTCTGATGGAATTCAGAGCTTGGCGGTGGTGTTGAGGCCATGCCCTTCAGGGTTTTGGATCTGTAGTGGGTGATTTTTCGCTCAGTTTGCCTGTCAGAGTTCACGGAGCGGCTGGACAATGCTCTTGGCCACGTGGTTTAGTTTTACATATCGCTGAGAGGAGCAGCGTGTTGGACTCAACGATCCTGATGAGTCACCTTCCAAATTGAGACAATTTAGGATTCTATTGTGTCAAGAGTTTCCTGAGTAGGAGTTGGCTGTTGTGAATTCCCTCACCTTGGGGATAGTCTGCCAAGGATACTGCACTTCAGACCTGAGAGATCCCAAGGAGACAGGAGCAGCCTGGAGGAAATGAAATCAGTGCAGCATTTGTCTTCCCTGAAGCAAGCATTTTCCATGCTGTGAAACACTGCTCTGAGTCACCTAAACACTTCCTAAATTCCATCAAGGCAGGTGCAGATAGGCCTATTCACATGCTTCTTGTTTGTTCCTGTAAGAAAATTACAGCAACTTTCTATTAGCATTTCCCTCCATTGTAAAATGTCCTCCTCTTCATCGAGCCAGGCTGGGAAGGCTGAGGCCTCTTAAACCCTGAAAGAAGTCTTTGACATTTGCTTTCATAGGAACACCTCAAAAGGGAGTATCCCTCTCCAATTAGGACAGTTGTTATAAAGTATTTCTGGTGGATTTTTGAACCCATTCCCTGGGACCACTGGCAGCAGCATCTCTTGACATGGACGTCGACATCCTCACAACTCTCAACACTGTAGCACAGTAATCAACTACACCACCCATTAGTTAGACTAAGAAAACTGCTCTTAAATCTCCATTGCTAACATCCAAACCCATTACTTTGTGTGCAAGGAAAGGAGATTTTTGCTTTCTTCTTTGCTGCTATGTTGTATGTATTTTAAGGCTGTCAGCAATCTTCTTTTGTCTTATTTGGTCCATTCCCTTTCCCAGTGAGGTGCCTGGTGTCTGCTGCTGGGGCTGGTCACATTGGTGCCCTGATGATAGGTGAAACAAGGTGCAACAACTCCTCAAAATACCTACTGAGATTTAGCAATCTGTGGGGTAAGCTTCCTATGGGGCCAGCAAGCCTATCCTCATATTTGTCAGGACTCTATGTCTTTTTTTCTCCTTCTGCAGATTTGTCTAAACATTTTTAAACATATCTGTTCTGTTTTCTTTCAAAACATCTTGTACTTTTGAGTTTTACATTTCAGTCTTCCTTTGTGAAATGCCTTTCTTCATTTTATGTGTTGCTATTATGTTTGCTATTTATTTGATGGACTGAGAGACTGCAAATAGCCAGTCTTTTTTGCCCTTATTTGCTATTACTCATGTTTTGTCTTCAGTTACCTTTTTTTTTTTTCCCCAAGGTAAAGGGATCTATGTCTACTTAATTTCTTCTCAAGTCAAAACTGTTACAATGCTTTTTATGATTTTATTGCCCTCTGCAATTTTTCCAACATTGACCATGGAGCTGATGTGTTCAAGGAACTCTCTGTAGTAATTCCTAGATTGTTCCTGTATGCCAGTGTCTGCTGAGCTCATTATTTTGTCTGTTGGAATGTTCTTTCTCCCTATATATCCTCCTTCACATTTGTCAACTTTTAACTTTATCTACCATTTTATCACTTACGATTTGGCATTTAGATCACTTTCTGCAACCCCTCATCTATGACATTTATACCACCAGAAAATTTTGCAATCCTTCTGCTTTTTTCCTGTAAATATGTTAAACAATGCAGTCTCTTGTGGACCTGCTTTTATTATGCAGTTTCACTGTTTACTGCCACTCTCCTTCCATCTTTCACCCAGTTAAAGGGAGAACTCCCCTTTCTCTCCCATCATGGTTTGTGGTTTTTAAAACTTATTGATTGGCTCACTTTTACTGTTTCAGAACTGTAATAGATACCAAGAGCAGGATTTCCCTTTGCAGAAGCTTTGCCAACTTTTCCACTTAAATTCATAGAACTGTAGAATAGTTTAGATTGGAAAAGGCCTTTAAAATCATCAGCTCCACCCATTAACCTGGCACTGCCAAGTCCACCACTAAATCCTGGCCCTGAGTGCCACATCTACACATCTTTTAAATACCTCCAGAGATGTTGATTCCACCACTTCCCTGGGCAGCCTGCTCCAATCCTTGACAACCCAAGGCAATGATGTGCCTTTGAATTCTGTCTGTTTTTCTGTGGCTTGTCTTTTTCTTTTAATATGGAAATGGAGCTTCCTGGTCTGTAACTGCCCAGCTGTCCTCTGCAGTCCTCTTAAAAAGTGATACTTCATCTGCCACCTCCCGTTTCTCTGGTACCAGTCTGATGTGAGCAATAAGTTACACTCCACAGTAACTTGGCAGGCAATTTCATATCCAAGCTCCTTTAAAATCACCGGGAGAACATCATCTGGTCCTGCTGATATATCACCATTCACGCTATTGGCTTCTGGCCCGTCAGTTGAGACCATTACTCATCACCTGCAGATAAAAGTTCTAGCATGGAAACTCTCCTAATCCCTTCCACAGTGAGCACTGCTGCAGGTAATTAATATACCTTTCCTATACCAAACATAATTTCTGAGCACTCCTGCTCTGTAGCTATCATCTGCAAACCCTGCAGTCTCCTGGCAGGTTGCCTGCTTCTGATGTACTTTATTTTTAACTTTTAATGCATCTGCCCTGGTGTTAATCAACAGTTTTCTTGCCCTTCTTACAACCTTGTATTTAACTTTTCGGAGTTCTTTTCAGTTTTGCCAATGTAGATACATTTTCTGTGTTTTAAGCAGAAGTATTTTATTCATAATTCCTCCCCGTGCTTTGCTGATTCTTCTTTCAGCCTTCCTACTCCCATAAGGAAGTTTCCCTCACGCACATTGTGGTCACTGTCACACCATCATTTTACAAAGGTGACATTTGATCCTGACCCTGTGCTCTGTTAGTGGCTGCACGGCTTCTCCTTCAGTGACGTCTGACTGCCCAAGGAGAAATAATTTATGTTGCTCAAAAATGTAGAAGGAATTAGAGCCCAGTTTGACATTTTCCTGCTTTGTGGAGGCGGTGTGAAACTGGAGTTTTCTCTGGCCACCGTGCTTTCTGCCTTACAGCCTCCCTGGTGTCTTATTCTGGTTGACACTTTAGTCCTAATTGCACTTTCCTATTTTTGAAATGTCAGGCTAGAGGGTTGTTATTATTATTTTTTTAACAGTGGACTATTTATTATGATAAAGATTTCTTTAATATATGCTGCACCTTCTTTACTGATATCATCATCTTTGTCTTTCTGATATTTGCATTAACACCATGCCCTATGGTCTTTTCCTATTTCTAGCTAATTGGACCTTTAGTTGTTGAAATTCTGATTGTTTTGTTTCCCATTTGAATTTTGTTGACTTTCACTCTGTTCTATATCAGGGCATGCAGTATGGTATAATTTTAAATCCAGAAGCTGAGCACTGCACATTTGGAGCTGGCTGTTTATGCAGACAAGCTTTCCCCGAGCCTGAAAGGGAATTTTCAGTCATTTCAGTGCTCAGGTGAGTGCAGCCTCAGAAGAGAGAAGAGCCAAAACTCACAGCCAAGGCTGCAAAGAGAGCACAACTCTGGGAGAATGGGTGTAAGTTCTCACTTACTAATCTTACAGGAGATTTTATTTAGCCTCATTATGACATGGAATTGACTGATTCTGATGAGACAGTTTCAGTTTAGCAGTTTCTTGATACACAAGTGAAAATGCAGCTGGAGTACCCAGAGGTATCATTAAGTAGGGAAATATCCTAGACTGAAAAAAGAAAAAAAACCCCTAATGCTTAGTGTTTTCAACGCTTATTGTCTTCTGACTTCACTTAGATTTAAACCACCAAAAAAAAAAAACAAGACTAGATTTAAAATTCTGCCGGGGTTGTAAAAATAAATTTGTTGCAAAAGAAGTCTGTTAAACTCAGTCAATTGTTATTATTTATTTTGTTCCAAGCCAAATAAGTTTTAGGACCTAGCAATTCAAAAGCATAGTTTGAAATACAGGTATAGATTTAAAGTGTGAGGCTTACTGTTTCCACATCATAGCTTCATTAAAGTGTTAACTAATATTGCTTATAGTGAAATTCTCTTATTGAAAATTGTGTTGAAGTGAAAGATCTAAAGCTACTTCTGGCGTATCTCTTCCAGGGGAGGCTAAAACAGAACTTTGTGGAGGGCAGATCAGAACCAGAGAGACACAGAGGGGCAGGTCCTTGTCTGATATAACCAGGCCCAGCTCCCCTGGAGCACACTGGGGAAATGGCTTGCAGCAAGCAGAAGCAGATCCTGCCTAGCATGGTAACAAGGCTCGGGTCAATCCTGGAGAAATCCTACTGCAACTGGCAGTCACCAGTGAAACTACTGCAAGTATTAAAAAATTATGTCCCTGCTTTTAGCTACGCCAAGAGATGTCTGTGAACAACAAGCTGAACAGCAAAAGGGTTGAATACAACAGGGAGAAGAGGTACATGCAAAATCCATTCTAGATTATTTATTGCTCAATGCGTCCCGTAGTTTTGATTAAGGAATTGAGTCACTCCCACGAGATATTTTGGGTGATGCATCTGGGCCAGGCTGTCACAGTGATGTGCAAGCCCACATACATGCCATGTGCAGGTAGAAATATGCAGATTTCTATGAGCATGAGGTAGGATCTTCTCCAGGAGCCCTCCTCCCAAGGCACAGATCCATGAGGGATTAAGTCTCTCCTGAGCAGCTTAGATACCTGGATCACCATGAGTATCCTGGCCCCATCAATTTGATCTTCAGGTCACCTGAGCCACACTTGCTCCAGGCCTTCATACACATGGCAGGGACAGCAGGATGGAGCAGACATGAACAGGGTATGACATTTCTGGTAGACTGTGTACGTCTCTGGCCATGAGGCTGACACAAAACCCACTGCCTGCTTCCCAGGAGGGAAGAGTTGAAACACAAGGAAAACAGTCATTTGGAAGAGAGACACAGCTCTGGCTGCTCCTCTGGGTACATCAAGAGGCATAAATGCAAAGCCAAAAGATGAAGGCACATCCAGGCACATATAAAAACCTTCCTGGGCCCTGCCATACAAGCTGTAGTAGAAGGAAGCATGAGTCTACATTTACCTAACAACTGCTGCCAAAACCAAACTGTTACTCATCTCCCTCATCCACCCACTACAGCCAAGAACTGGCAAGTGCAAGTGGAATACAGCACAAAGGGTGGGACAAGATGACCACCTCTGTTCGTTCCATATACAAATTTATGCTTTGCACTCCCTCACAGACCAGCCCAGTGTGAGTAGAGATTGGCATTAGCTGATAAGCACAGCAGAGCCTGCTTGAAAATGCTGTCATCTCTCTGCAGAAGCTGACAGCTGAACTGTTAAGCTGGGAGGTCAGAGCTGATTGGCTTGAGCAGCAGCTGTATGTGGCCCTGAGAAACGTGCCAAAGGCTTTTCCAGCTCAGACCCACGAGATGTTAATCTGTGGGTAAAGCCAGTGCACAGGGGGCAAACCAGCTGTGCAGGTGAAGAGTGATTTAGGAGCCCCTGCAATGGCAACACAGGGAGTCAGCACCTGTCAGTCTTCTTGATCCCTTCTAGCTCACTGCACCAGCAAAATATAGATTATGATTGTGCCAAGTTCTTCTTGAGTTGCAAGGGCATCCATTGCCTCTGGCACGCTTCCAAATGCAGTTGTATAAATAGAGCTGTGCTGGACTTGCTACATGGTGAGGAAGTTATTTATGCTTCACATTTTTTTTGGCATGACCCAGAGAAAGATTCTGTGCATACACAGGAATGCTGCCTTGATAAGGCTGAGAACCCTAGGTTTTGCATTTTCTTGTTTTTCTTTGTCATCTGCTGAACACATACACAGGACTTATACATTTCATGTTATATATTTCCATCTGCTGAACAGAGAGATTACACAGTGTGCCATTTTTTTCCCCACGGAAAACTGAATTTTGCGTGAATCTTTGCAAACTAAAAAATGTCACTAAGAAAATGTTTGTAATCAATCCAATCAGGAATGCAGCACGAGCAGTTCCTTGATGCCAGCCACTTCTTTTTCCCATACTCATCTCTCTGTCATTGCATAACAGTTTCCTACCTTGTGACTGGGATGTACCAGATGAGAATGGTTGGTTATGTCACAGGGGATAGAGAACCTGCCTGGCCTGGAGCCTAGGCAATAAAGGAGAAGGGGGCACGGGTCACACAGCCTACAGCAGCCTTGACACAGCATTCAAAAGCAAAATGGACACAGTTGATTTTCATACATGACATTTGCCTTTGACAAATTTTATTTTTCCTTGGTAAAAACAAATTTCTTGAAAAAAAAAATAGAGAAACTGGTTTCCACTGAAAACACACTGGATTGATAAAAGCATTCTGGAAAACCCCACTGAACAATTTTCTAATAGTTGGCCAAAGTTTCAAATCTTGGTGCCTAAATTTGTTCTAGGTTGGTACCCAGGCCCATAAACTAGTGGTCTGATTTTTCCCAAAAGCATGCTGAACATCCTATGTCTTGAAATTCTCTGGAGCGACGTGCTAAGAGCTTAGCAATTCCAAATTACCAGGCCTAGAGTCAAGCTTCTGAAATCTGAACGTCTAGAATTAGGTAGCTATGATCTGATCCAAAGCTCAGTAAAGTGAATGGAGAGACTGCTGCTGGACTTCTGGTTCTGTGTGGGGCTAATTCATCTATGCCAAGGTGTCAGAGTGAAAATTACCTCATCTGGGCCAGGTCAGTCCTGACAAACCACTGCTGTGCTTGTCATGGGCAGCTCCTGCTGCACAGAGTGCCTTTAACAAAGGAGGTGGAATGGCAGAGGGAATGGGGCAGTAAAGTGTCACCTGGGCAGTCCTCCTCATGTGCAGGAACTGTGCTGCCCTGGTGTCCTGGGCACGCTGTGTAAAACTTCTTGTGGGTCAAATGCTGACATACAAATGCACACGAGGGGCCAAGCAGCTGGAAAGCAGCTCTGCAGAGGACCTGAGGCTCGCTGTGGACACCAGGCTGACATGAACCAAGAAGGAGTCCTTGCAGCAGAAGCCAAACAGCCTCCTGGGCTGCATCAGGCAGAACATTGCCAGTAGAGTGAGGGAGGTGATCCTTCTTTTCTGCTCAGCACTGGAGACACGTCTGGAATGCTGTGTCCAGAGCTGGACTTCCCAGTGTAAGAGAGACATGCAGAGACTCCAGCAAAGGGTCATGAAGATGAGGAAGCAACTGACATATGAGAAAGGGCTAAAGGAGTTGGGACTGTTCTGCCTGGACAAGGCTTAGCGGGGTTTTCTCAGTGTGTGCAAACACCTGGTGGGTGGGAATGAACAAGACAGAGCCAGACAGTGGTGCCCAACAACAAGACAAGAGGAAATGGGAACTAACTCAAAGGCAGGAAACACACTTAAACATAAGAAAACCCTTTTTTACTGTGCACTGGAACACTTTACCCTGGGAGGCTGGAGGGGCTAGAGCAGCTACTTACACTAAAGTATTGTTTTAATGAAAATTTTGCCTAAAATAATTTGACTGATAAACTAAAGACAAATCACTGTTAGCCCAGATGTCCTTTGATGTTCTTCGTCTCCTTTATACTGCAAAGGGATGGAAAATCATGACAACTTGCATCTCCACAAAGCCATCTCTCATCCAGGGATTCTTTGGTGAGCAAGAAGGTAAGGGAGAGAGTTTGAGCCTTAAGGGTCACACCAAACACCTACATTAAGGTCCCTCAAACTAGGAAATTTTGTATTTATATGTCTGTATTTGGTTGAAGTTCTTTGACATTGATGTGCCTGTACACCTACAAAATGCTGGCTCTTCTCAGCATCTGGCACTAAATGTTGAATTGCCTTTTTCCTCAGTTTCAGGCAAATGATCTAGGCAAGTAACTTATCTCATTCAAAATCTGCTTGAAAACTAGAAATTCTTGAAAAGGGAACCACTTAGACTGGTATTCTCACTTTCAGGAACCTGTTCAAGGTGATTTACCTTAATCGTATTGTCAAAGTCAGGTGCATGTCAACTCTGAAAAAGATTGGTGACTAAAAGTTGTGGATGACCCAAACTCTCCAGATGTTTTCTTAGCATCTTTCAGCACAAATATAGGCTGGGTGGAGAATGGATTGACAGCAGCTCTGAGGTGAAGGACTTGGGGGCATTGGATAATGAGAACTGAACATGACCCAGCCATGAGCACTCACAGCCCGGAAAGCCAAAGGTGTCCTGGGCTGCATCCAAAGCAGCGTGGGCAGCAGGGCCAGGGAGGGGATTCTGCCCCTCTGCTCTGCTCTGTGAGACCCCACCTGCAGGGCTGCATCAGCTCTGGGGTCCCAGCACAGGGAGGACCTGTTGGAGCAAGTCTAGAGGAGGCCACAAAGATGATCAGAGGGATGGAGCACGTCTATGAAGACTGGCTAAGAGAGCTGTTTAGCCTGGAGAAGAGAAGGTTTTGGGAACACCTTCTACATCCTTCCAGTACCTAAGGGGGCATGCAGGAGAGCTGGAGAGGAACATTTTACAAGAGCATGTAGTGACAGGACAAGGGGGATGGATCTAAAGTGAAAGAGTGGTCTAGTGGAAGGTGTCCCTGCCCTTGGCAGGGGGAGTAGGAACTAGATGATCTTTAAGGTCTTGAAAACCAAACTATTCTGTGATTCTTCCTATCTGAAAACTGCTAGGATCACTTTGAACTGTTTCTGAACCGCTGCTGCTTCAGACAGCGAAGCCCACACCTCTGGTTTTTCCTTTGCTAGATTGAGGTGAGCCCAAAAATGTCAATTCACTCATGGTATTGCTCCCTTCTGGGAGTTACAGCCAGTGACAGGTTCTCATCTTTCATACTGAATTATCAAGTATTCACAGTATTTAAAAATAGATTTTCCATATCCTTCTCCAGCCATTGTTTGCATGTCTCAGCCAAGCCCATGAACACAAACAGACTGTGTGCAATACTGATAAAAGAGCAGCATCTGCTGCAAGGTGGGCTGCAGAGAAAGGCCATGTCCATTGCTGGCAGAAGTTCATTTCAATGTCTCAGTGCTTTTTTTTTTCAGAAAATTTGCCACCCCTAGAAGTGCGGGAGGCAAGTTTGCTCATTTGCAGCCAAGAATAAACAAGAGGTCGCTTTTAGGCATTGCACTGCAGTGGGGATTCCTTGGCTGGGAGGATGAGAGGCACAAACTGCAAGACTGCAAACCCAGACAGACAGTACAAATGGCACAGGGCAAGGGCTCATTTATTAGCAAACTCTAACCAACACAAACCTTCACTAAGTGGTGCTACCAGAATATTTGATCTTTCCTGAAAGCCTGGGCCCAAATCCCACCTGTGAGGCCCAGCTCTGCCTCACCATCAAAGACCTGGGTGGCCCAGCACAGCCCTGCAATGTTGCCTGCTCCTTGCAGGCTCCTGGAAGAGAAAGAGACGTGTGTCAGCAGCACGGCACATACTTAACTGCCTTCCTACAGGAAGCTGTGCTTTGTAGAAGATCCTGATTCTCTGAAGCCTTTAAAATGATGGATGGGGAATCCCTAGGAGGAGTTTGGTTACTGATTTCACAAGCCCAGGAAGTATGGGCTCTTCAGGCTGGCTCAAGATTTTTAAGCAGGCGACGACACCATCACAGCAACGCAGACACAGTCACACCTCAGCCGCCGGAGGCTGGGCGCGGCTGTGCCGTGGTGCCTGGCGTGCCACGCTGGACCCAGAGGGAATTCCAGAGGGAATTCTGCTCTGGGCAAGGCTCACAGCAGGGCTGGGGCACCAGCGGGAACCTACACCTACAATTGGCCAAGCTCATCCCTCCAGGCACCGCTCCAAAAATAACTTGGCCCAAAATAGAACTGGAGGAATCCCTGCCTGAAATCGAGCTTCAGAAAACGCAATTATTGACAATGTCCCAGTGAAGTCCGTGTCCACAGGCACCAAGTGTGTAAGTGTCTCTGGACAGAAAAGTCACCCAAACAGGTCATATATGTGGTTATATGTCTGTTATGCTGCAAGGTTTCCATTCTACAGCACTTTAAAAAAATACAAATTAAAACGTAAGTAGGAGGAACAAGCAAACAACCTCACTTTCATATCACACTGTACCACAGCTATTATCAGCTCAGGTCAGGAGACGGATAAAGAATGCTCCAAAAACTGATTTTATGTGGTCTTTATTTAAACAAAATGTGAAAGTGCAAGCAGAGGTTTCACATTCCTCTTTGCTGAGCAAGTTTATGCCTTTTACATTGGGTAATACAGGCTCTTACATTACACACTGCAGTTTTACACCCTCCAGAACCCAACACTGATGCCAAACAAGGTGGCGTGGTGGGCTGGGAGTACAGCACTCACAGAAACCACCGGAGGAGACAGCCACATCAAACTGTTCCTAAGCATCTTACATTTCACAGCTGGATCACTGCAGACAGGAAGGATTACACCATCACAGACCCATTACAAACATTAGCGCACGCAACAGATAGGAGAGAGTAAAAAATAAAGGTTCACAACATCCTCAACTGACTGAAAGGTAATTGCTGTGGCATGCTCTGGGTGTTACTGATGTCTGTGGAGGCACACACTGAAATCACCTCCAGAGGTCCTGAGAGTCTTTCAATCCTGGTAAGACTTCACAAGGAGCCACATGAGGATCACAGTAATCAGGACAATCATGAAGTTCAGGCAAATTTCTCGTGTGGAACGTTCCATTTTTTGGGAGTAATGAGGAGAGAGCAGAGATCAGCAGGCAGAGCAAAGGGAAAACTCCAGTGACTTGCTCGGATGTGTCCTTGAGCTCAACCTTCAGGTCACAGGCTCTTAAAAAAAAAAAAGAAAACTATGTAAAGGACAGATGCATGAAGGTGGCAGATTCAGTAGAGCTTTTTATGTCAGTCTAAATAAATGTTGTCCCGGTGGCCAGGAGTCAGTAGGCACTGGGGTGCTAAGAAGTAAAAGCCACCTTTGGCAGCTTATCACCTTCTTTGATATCCAGCATTTGACAAGGACGTTCCCAGTGTCACCCCAACATACAGAACACAGGAGTGAGTGGTCTGTGGAAATCAATGCTGCTTTCTGCAAGCTTTATCAAATAAATAATGCCCCAAGTTCCATTTAACACTTAGGTTAAGGTTATTTTCATTTCTGAGAACTTCACATATTTTGTGAGTCTTTTCCACAGATGAAATTGTATTTTCTCGAGAAACTTCTGCCTTTCCTGAAATTTCAAGGAAAAATTGAATTGAAAAATGCTAAGAATCTCATATTTCAAAAATCCCATTCAAGTTCTACTCAAAAACTTTTCTGTTGGTTATTGCTTTTATTTACTTTACAACAGCAATTTTTGAATTTTATATGATTTTGGAGTTCATGCAGAGAAAAGAGAATACTTTATCACAAATATCATGCACTAATCTCTGCATACTATATAAATAAAATAAGAAGCCTTTAGCAAATGAAGTATTAAGTCTAGACAAAGAATTTTAGCTACACAACCAGATTAGGCTGTAACATCTCTGGTGCAAATGAGAAGCCTTGGGACCATACCAGCATGAAGACAGAGAGTTTCAATTGAAATTACTTTAGTCTGCAGATTAAACATTAAAAGCCCACTGCATGCAGTTAACAAATTCCTACATTTTCAGGTTGTTTTGCCAGCCTCCTATGTCCTTGCACACAAGAAAATCTGACCTAATAAGTAAGCCAGTTCTTTTACCTTGAGGAGGTAAATGGAGCCCAGTGGTTCTGCCCCTGGACCTGGGGTCACTGCAGATAATTTTCCCCTCCAAGCTTCTGCCTATCTCCCACTCGGTCTGGATGCTCTGTCCCTGCATGAGAACTAAAGTAGGCTGAGGGTGGAGACCAACAAGTGCATTGGCAATCCAGGTGCTGACATCATCCCCTCAAATATTTTTAAAGGGCTAAGCTGGGCTGCAAATTTGGTTAAGGCTGTTTATGCTGTGGGCTCTGTGGGCTCATTTGCTTCTTTTGCCGTGGTGCTGTACTAACAGCAGAGCTGTGTGCATCCCTTGGGAGTCAATTGGATCTGACAGAGAATTTCATACAACCATAGAATAGTTTTTGTTGGAAGGAACCTTAAAAATTATCAACTCTCCTGCCGTGGACAGGGACACCTTCCATTAGATCAGTTGATCAGAGCTCCATCCAACCTGACCTTGAACACTTCTGGGAATTGGGGCACCCAGCTTCTCTGGCCAACTGTTCCAGTGTTTCATCACCCTCACAGAGAAGAATTTCTTCCTAATATCTAATCTAAACCTACTCTTTGAGCTGGAAGCCATTCCCCCATGTTCTGTCACTATGGTCTTTCCTTTGGCCTGTTGCTGTCTTCCCCAGTGTGAAGAAAGGGAAAGAAAGAGCCACTTGAAGAGTTCTGTGTGCAGAGCTAAGGATCTCAAGACCATTTCCAGGACCCTGTCAACATATCTACCTTTTTGAGTACAGTACAGTACAGCTGTTGCTGTTCTACATACCTATAATCTGCACAGTTTCTTGAGTTCATATGCACTTAAAAGAAAGTGAATGGGAGCAAAATAGACTTTTCATTTCAATACAAATAAGTGAAACAGGATCATTTCCTGGATAGAAAAGTTTCGGACTAGTTTGTGCTGAAAAGAACAAAACATTTCTTTAAAAAACTGCTGACACTCTTTCATGCTCTTCCCCCACTGAATTTCAGTGCTGGTGTGAATGCTTCACCTACCTGAGCATACAGAGAAGTATTTCTGCCACTACGCAGTGTTGCACCCCAGAAAGACACTGCTCTGTAGTCTGGAGAGCTGAAAGCCCCACATTCTCTTGTCTTTGCTCAAGGCAGTGCTAGAACTTGCTGTAAATATGAAGAAGTGGCTATTTGCTCCCTTTGAATTGACACAGCAGAGCAAGCTGGAATGAACTGGGAGCAGACAGTGCCATGGGTTTCCCCCTACTTGGAAAATACAAGTATTTCCACTGAAGTCAGAGGGGTCACTTGTGCAATACTGCCAGAGGAGTGGGGGGATCCTGCTTAAGTGTGTAAGGCTATCCACAATGCTGACCTTATTCTCACTGCCAAACACCATGTGATACATAGCACGCAGATAATTTATTGATTCTGATGCCTTTTTTTATATTTGTATTCAGGCATGCTGGGACATACTTTAGCTCAGAGTATCTGAGCTTGTTTGTCATCGTCCCCCTCCCTGAGCTTCCAGGTTTCTCCCTTTGCACCGTCACTGGAACTCACATCACGGGATGATGGCCCGGTGAGGGAGGCCAGCTGGCTGCAAACCTACCCGGTGGAAAACACAACAAAACAAATAGCTGTAGGTAACCAGGGGGGTGGAGGGGAGCATTGCTTGGGTTTTGCTGGATGATCTCCCTAAATAGTCTTCCCACAGGATCAGTGGAGGTAGGAGGATCAGAGCGGTAGAAGCCTTCCTTTTCATTGGTTTGACTGCCTTGCCACTGCCCTCCTACACAACCAGGCTATTGAATTTCTCGAAGAGCCAGATGTTTTTATCTCTATGAGGATTCAAAACACTCTGAGGGTGTCCAGCACTTCTCAGAATGGCTTAGAATAATTGCGACATGGCTCTTTAGGTGTGTTTTGTAAAGCAAAAGGTTTTAATAAAAGAGAAAATAACAAATGATACAAAACTAAAACAAAAGCTGAGCACAGTGCAAGGAAGCCCTTTTACACCTGCTAAGACACCCCAAAACGCCCAGAGCAGCTCTGTGCTCCTTCTTAAGTACTTAATGTTTTAGGAGGGCTTTTAGCTTCCTGCCCAATAGAAACCACCTACGCTTCTGAAGAACAGCTAAAGAGACCTGTTAGTGTTTTTGCCTTGGCATTGAGCCAATTAGGTGACAGGAACACAGAAAGTTCTGGGGTTTCTCCCTTAAAAGTCAAGGGTGAAAGTGGAACCCCTTTTCCTTATTTGGAAACATCTACCTGGACGTAGGAGGTGCAGTGCAACACCAGGCAGCACGTTCAGAAAAGCCAGTGTGCTGCGTGGGAGCCTTGTGCTAAAGCACACACATCAAACAGCAAAGGCTTTAAGCCATGCCTCATGCAGGAGTTATGTGCCTAAGTAGGTTTGCAGGGTCCTGTTACGATGCTTTCTCTGCTGAGCCAGCCTTTTAGGGAAAACTTGGGCAAACATCCTACACTTACAGGGATTTGGGAAATCTGGGTTGAAAATGCTCCTTTTAGCCAGAGGGAAGCAAGATTATGAGTACCATGAGCCTACCCTAGACTGTTTTCTCCCTTGGCATGTTCTGAAGAAATCTGCGGATTTCTCATGCTATACCTCATCTACTTCACCTTGAATCACATAAATCTTCACCAGGGAAATGGTGAAACATTTGAATGCCATTCGTCCTAATTATTAAATGTTACACAGCACTGCCCAAATATTCCCCTTGGGCTATCGAAACCTTGGGATTAATTTAACTCTCTGCTAACAGAAAACTCAAAAATGTGTTTTTTAACCTAGAACCCATTGGCTCTGGTCCCCATGCTCAGGTCCCCTGCACTTCCACACTGACAGAGAGCTCCTTCCTCTTCTGTCCTCATTCGTCTCCTTTTTCTTTAATGTCCTGCATGACAGCTGGAAAATTTCCCTTCTTCAAAGAAGGGAAACAGAGCTATAAATGTCATTAATCACAATGCACACAAATACACACAATGAACATCCTAACTCACCTCTACAGGCACAGATGTTTCTCTCATTTTTTGTGTTGAGGATCTTGCAGCAGACCATGGATGAGCATGTAGGATCACAAGGATTCATTGTTGTATGAGAACAAAGTTCATCTAACCCAACACACTGACTGGTAGGGAAATCTGGGGAAAGTATGTAGAAACATAGCAAATATAACATGATCTTTGCTTAAATATCCTCAAACATCTGCGATTCAGTCTACTGGGACTGCTGGATAGGGACTACAAATAGACTGGTTTTATGGCTCCCTCCTGCTCATTCCATGAATAATTCTAGATCAGGCAACTTGTTCATAGTTGAGCTTTGCCTATATATTACATATGTGCACACAGACACACAGACACACACACACATAGACTTGTGGGGGGAAGAAAAAAGGCTTAGGACCAGGAGGTCCAATAAACACCCCTGAGTTGTGGAATGTGCCTGGATGCTAACAATTAATCCAACCAGAGTCTGAACATCTGACTTCAACTCACCACACATTAGAGTCTGTGGTTGCCAGAGCCTGCAAATTCTGCCCCCCCCACCCCCAAAAATCCCCACTTATTCCTGCTCTTTATGAAATAAAAGCATAAGGGCTTTAGAAGCTGTTTCTTTAAGAAGCTGGTTTATTTATCCAAGTGATTCAGTACTGATTAGGAAAGCAGAAAGGAGAGGAAGAGAATGAATGTAGTGATTTTACTTTAAATGCTAATCCAGAGGTTTAGATAGAGTGTTGAATATTTTTCTCATTGTCACTTTTTCTTCTTTTTCTGACAGATGTGGATGTTCTCAGCTTTCATGTGGCCGTGCCAAAGCTCCATTTTCATGCCTCGCATACTCAAACTTAAGGCTCCAGTCTATATTTAAAGTTGCTGTGACTATCTCACGTTCTTCCCAGCCTACTAATCAAGAACATATAATCTTTCAAAGCCATTCTTACACAGTTAGAGGATATTGTGTTCATTTTTGCTCTCAGCATTACCTTTCTTACCAAAGGCGGTATATGTGTGTATAAGTATGGGCCATGAGTCACATGGGTGTTTACAATTGTTGCCAGCATAATTCCTCGTTCTCTGGCAGAGCTCATGTCTTTTTATAATATTGCCTTCTTACAATATTTTTATTAGGTTTTGGGTGTTGTTTCATTAATTTTAGACTTCAGAAGATACTCCTTTTATTTCTCTACATTTTCAGCTGGACAAAAGTTGCAATACTGTGAGACAAACTACAACCCTCTGTGGCAATGTACTCAGGCCAATAAAAGACCACGTGCAACCCTGAACACAGAGGGGAAAGAAGAAAACTTGAAATTTGTTCTTAGGCACCACAAATTAGAGGTAAGATAAGAAAGATAAAGCAAAGGAAGCCTTAATTTTAATGTTTTATACCTGGCTTTCTCAACAAAAATTTAGTCAAGTCAAGAGTGAAGAAAACATCAATTCAACTACACTCCAGGGACAACCAAGCAGTGAATAGCATTAGGAGATTAAATATCACAGATGCAAGTGTACAACAGTGCTGTTGAAAGCTAGACAAAAATGGGTGTATTTTACATCTTGGCTCCTATATTCTTAGATCCCACTTGTTCTGAATGGAGTTGAATTCCGGGACACAGCCCTCGTCTTTCACAGGTTTTTACAGAAAACCACTGAAATCCAGTTTCCTTCCGTGATGCTAAATGTCAGGCCTTGAAGTTAATGTTTCTCCAGGAAGATAATTAAAGGCTAGTAGGGAATTCATGGCTATGCACTGGGATGTGCTATCGCTGTGCTTCCTTGTCTAGACAGTACTGATGGACGCTATGGAGAGGGTTTTGAGATTAAATGCTTGTAAAGCTTATTTCGGCAATCAAGATCAAGGTCACAGACATGTGGATTACTGAGGCCACACTCTTCCATACCACCTTAAAATGTGCTGTCAGACAGAGCTGCAGTTTGGGCAGACAGAGTAAGTGGGAGCACATTAAATCCCTGAGAATATGAACCCCTGCATTGGCAATATCTTCAGAAGCACAGCATTTGTGACCTTTGCCACATCTGTCTTCTGATGAATGCCATTTATGAGGTTTATGCTTGAACCAGCAGACTTCTGTCCACAAGCATAAGGTGTTAGCAGAACAGATCAAAAATCTAGTCAGCACTGGTTCAAAGAAAAAACAATCTGCAGACTAGTAAGGAAACACATGAGAGGGATTGATGGCAGAAGATGCAGTGGAAGAACACATTCAAATCAGAAACAAAATCAATCTCTTTAGAAGTGATTTCTGAGCGGTGCAGGAAATTTCTACAGGTGGTGGAGGAGAGACTGGTGCAGCAGGGTCAGAGGCACAGGCAGAGAAGTGCAGATTTCTGTACTCAGGCCGTGGTGTTCAGTGCTTTGGCATCAAGAATCATTGACACCCTTGTAGCTATCAACATGTCACAAGTCTCCTGCAAAGGGCTCAGCTACCCCAGAACAGGTATGGACACAGAGCAACAAGGGTGGCTGTGAACTTACAACCTGTTGGTTGCACCCTGGTAAATGGGCAGACAGGCAAAGACAGGGTGCTTATCTCTGAAAAAAAAAAAAAAAAGGCGCAGCTTTGTAAGTAACTGAAAAGTAACTTCTGAGCAGGAGTTTGGCCATGAGTTTCCACTGCTGTGAGTCAGGTTTTCCCCTTACTCTAGCACAGAATGAGGCATCTGTGTACTTACAGCCTGGTTTGATCTCCTCCATGGAAAGAAGTGAGTCTTCAATAAACTATGTCCTGGCACCACGAAGAAATACAATTTTTATCTCCATGAACAACAATATCAGCACTAGAGGTATGTGACAAGCTTTCAACTTAACCCATACAGCTGTTGTGTGAGTTCTCACATCTCTGAAGTCACTTACAAGGCAGCCTGTAACCCCTCCCTGAGAAGGAGGTTTGCCTTGAGTTACTAAAAACAGAGCTAATAAGGGCTGGATTGACTTGGTGGGGGGGAAGGCAGGAGCAGATCCTCTCTCAGCATGGATTCACCCTTCATTTTTGAGGTGTTTATACATAGCCAAAGAGAGTCAAGAGGTCTCTAATGACTTTCTAATCATAGCAGTCATTGTGAGTAGGAATGTGTGAGTAGGATGAAATCTAATATAAAGCTTGACTCAAGACGTCGCAGACCAGAGTTTTGTAACAACTAATAAAAATAAATTGTTATTCTTTCTCAGAGCATTGTACTTTTATGGAATAAGTGAGAAGTAAATCGTGGCTACACCCAACAATTCAGTAACCTCTTCCCTCTCCAGGACCCAGATGATTGCTCCAGGCTATGAAATGCATCTGAAAAAAACTTCTGAGACTGTCAGGATTTAATCCAGAAAAAAAGCTTGAACAGCTGAATTAGTGGAACAGTCCAAAACAGCACCCTCAGCCTGGTCCCCACCAGAGCTTCTTCTTCCTTCTTACTTAGTCAAAATCCACATCTGTTATAATTAGCCATTTGGAGATTGCTCTCCCAGTCTATTTTGCTGGGCATACAATTCTGGGTCTTGGAAAGACAAGCATTAAGAGTGAACAGTAACTTTTAACAGGACTACTGGCCAGTAATTTATTGGGAGCAAAGTCTTTTAACACTAGATAGCTGCATCACTAAGGTTAAACTTCCTCCATTGTTTGTGATAAATGTTCTTTGCCCTCTTCTTGTCTTAGTAATCACAGTTTGTGCATCACTGATGAATAGTTAAATCCACTTTTTGCTTTCTATAAAATCAATTCACACATCTCTGTGTGAGCAGATGGAGGCTTTGTTACCTGAGGGTGTACAGCTGCAGAGAGAATCAAGTGAGCAGCACAAACACACCCACACTTACACCCACAGACTTAAGTGTTATGTGGCTAAGGGGCAAATAGGAGATCCACTCCCTGCTCAGCTATCATACCTTTCCTTCCCTTCTGCTATTAATACATTATCTTTCATTCCCTGCCCTGGAATAGGAACCTACCTGTTTTGCCATCTTAGGGCTTGATTAGGCAACTGCTAATATCAAACCTGTGCACTACCAAACCAGCTGTCAGCATGGCTCTCTTTGGATCAGGTCATGGACATAATCCTGCAGCAGTGAAGCTGGCCTGCCAGTGTGCACTCAGTGTTTATGGCAGCTGGAGCCGGGCACCCCACCCTGCCTTCACCCTTGGGTGTGCTCCTCAGTGCTATCCATTCTGCACAGTGCAAAGACTTCTTAGGTGGTTACAAAGCGCTCTGCTTGAAAGTGCTGTGTTGAAAGCATTGGCTCAATGCACCTCTGGCATCTGCCCCTCTGAAGTATCTTCCAGTTGTTCTTTATTGGAAGATGTGTTATCTGCCATCTTCCAGACCTTTCTGCATCACAGGAGACACTTTCCAGGTGGGTGGTCTGGCTAAACTGTGGACAAGAATGAATTCCTACCCATTGCAGAACATGATCCAGCGTGTGCCCAGGTGGCCAAGAAGGCCGATGGCATCCTGGCCTGGATCAGCACTGGTGTGGCCAGCAGGACCAGGGCAGTGACCGTCCCCCTGTCCTGGGCACTGCTGAGGCCACAGCTCCAATCCTGTGCTCGGTTCTGGGCCCCTCACTGCAAGAAAGACATTGAGGGGCTGGAGCGTGTCCAGAGAAGGGCAGTGGAGCTGGGGAAGGGTCTGGGGCACAAGTGCTGTGAGGAGCAGCTGAGGGAGCTGGGGGTGTTCAGCCTGGAGAAAAGAAGGCTCAGGGGAGACCTCACTGCTCTCTGTAACTGCCTGAAAGGAGGGTGCAGCCAGGTGTGGAGCAGCCTCTTTTTCCAGGTAACAAGCAACAGAACAAGATGAAATGGCCTCAAGTTGCACTGGGGAAGTTGAGGTTTTATCAGGAAAAATTTCTTCACTGAAAGGATTACCAAGCATTGGAACAGGCTGCCCAGGAAAGTGGTGGAGTTGTCATCCCTGGAGGTGTTTGAAAATGTCGCCAGGGGTTGGAGTGACACGGTTAATGGTGAACACAGCAATGCTGGGTTAACAGTTGGACTCAGTGACCTTAGAGGTCTTTTCCAAGCTAAATGATCCTATGATTGTAACTCTTCCCTGCAAGAGAGGGTCGGGGTGCAAGTCAGTGCACTCTTTGCCTTGATTTGATAATGTTAACAAGATCAGTACTTTGCCCATAAGACCTAAGCAACCATCTGACAGCTAATTGACTGCTGAGGCTGGATGACATGACACTGACCTGTGTCAACCCTGGATAATAGAAGTATCTCTTAATCCAGCAGGAACAGCCAGGGAACCACACTCCGATCCTCCACAGAGCTCCTGCGGGGCTTGTTATGCTTTTGGAGAGAAGCAGCAATCTGTGCCAGGTCAGACAAGAAACTTGTTATTCCAGGAAACATCAGAAGGATGTTGCTTCATTAGCTTGAGCTAAAGTTCAGTTTTTCCACCCTGACACGCTGCCAAGGGTTGAAGTTGTTGATGATTACCTGGGCAATAAGGGCACGAGAACCTTGCTAACTTGTGTTGCTTTCTATCCAATCTGTGCAATCCTCCCCGTAATAGGAAGTTATTGGTTCTGTGCCAATTATTTTCTGAGGTTTGCCAGCACATGGCTTAGGCATGACCAGCCTGAAAGGACGGAAGGTGGTGGGGAAATGTCAGCCGAGGAGTAATGGAGGAGTGTGTGGTATACAAGGGGGGCAGGATGCCTGGGATACCCTGAGCCAAGGAACCTGTTTGCTCCCCACCCCCAGGGGCATGCCTGCGTGCCTTTGCCTGCTTACTGTCCCCTAAGCCATTTGACTTGGAAGAAAAAGAAGGTCTAGCCCTGTGAGTGCTCTCAAGAAATACAGTCTATTAAACTTGGTTGGAGGGAAAAGTGGCCAAGCAGAGCCCCATTCAAATTCAGGGAAACTGGTGACAGCCAAGTCACAGTGACTTAGAAAATGCTGTCAGGCCCCAAGTACTTACAATGAGGTTGGCAGGACTCAGAGATCACATCCAGATAGAACAGGGCTGAACACAGCTGGAGGCAGATGTAGGACACAAAGCTTTCCTCATCCAGCAACAAATATTTTTGAGCATGATTGACCCCACCATCAGTTTTCACTTGGTCAGCAGTGGTACCCAGAATGGGACTTTCTGTGATTAATGGCCAAGGCTGGTGCTTCTGGCTTTACTGCACTAACCAGGCGTAACAGAGCTGGTTTAGAAATGTCAGGGAAATACATCTTATTTTGGGCAGAAAACTGCAAATAAAAACATTACTCTATAAATAACTGGGTTTTACCAACTAACCTTAAAATCCTTTCTTCAGCAGGAATTCAGACAATCACAAATTTAAAAATGCAATAGACAAGAGCACAAAAAGCCTGTCCCAGTTTCATTAATAAGAAATTGTTTCTAAAATCAGGTTATTTGGGCTGCTTTCCTTCCCTCACAACAGTCCTCTGTTCTTCAATCCATAACCACTCAGATCAGACCCAGGTTATCTTAATTGTTCAAGCTACAAATTTCATAAACACCTTTGGCACTTCAGCAGGTTGATGCCTGTAAAATAACCATAATCTCAGCAAGAAATATTGCTGATCTCACCTACAAATCCAACCTTGGATCTGGGTTGCAATCTGATTAGTGCATGTCTTGTCCAAACTACATCACAGAAGACATGCGGGAGGTGATGAGTTTTCTGACTGACCTTCTGAGGGCACAACAGAGACAAGAATTGCAGCCATCTGTCTGCAGCATCCCCAGTGCCCTGAGGGACTTCATGACGTGCTTGGTACCCACCGAGCCCTGTCCCCATGGAGGAAGGAAATTTGTTCTTCTGAAATCATACCCAGTGCCCACCAGCTCTGCATGTCTGTCACATTCACTGCTCTGTATTTTGTATTCCCTTTCTGTTGTGTTTTATCCAGAAGTTTCAGATTCCCATCGCAGGGGATCAGGTTGCACATGACATAGCAAGTGAGAAAAAAAGTGTGTCGTATTATTTGATCTCGGTCCCACCAGGTTTGCCATAAACCCAAAAGTATCCCCTGTAGGAGGCAAGCCCTTTTACTGAACAATGCACAGCTTGCCACACTTCACACATGGCTAGGTGCAAATCCTTGTTTACTGGGTTGCTGAAAATTTAGCTAAGCTCCAGTCTGAAAAAAAAAAGATGATGTGACAGGATTCACCTACCCATAAATTTGTCAGGACTGTGTCTCTGCTGCTCCTTGTCTTTTCAGCAAAGTGTCCAGGCACACAGGAGGAGTAGAGGGCTCTGCTCCCCTCTAAAACCCCAGAGATTTCCCCCCTTTGCCACAGATGGCCCCACCTCTGTGCTTCCCACTAGTCCCAAAGGTACCATTTGTCCACCCAGGACCCACAGGCTGAGCCTCACAGAGGCACATGCCCAAGCACGGCTTCTGCAGTGTGTTAGTGGGACACTCTGGATATGGTCATCCCATCTTAAGAGGGAAGAGAGCCATGGATAGGGCAGCTGGGCCATACCTCCCCCCCTCAGGGCAAATCATGGCCCTAGTTTGTTTTATTCAGTAGCACAGGCACAGCTGTGCAGGACTAACAATGTGCCAGGCTGGTCAGCCTCAGTGCAGCCTGACCTGCCCTCACTCCTGCCCCTTGCCCAGCTCTCCAAGCCTCCTCACCTGGTACGCCTTGTTGGACCTTCATTTGAGTTCTTTTGGTCTGAGATTAAAAGCAAAGTCTGGGAGACTGAGCGTGGGAGAGGAGCAGCAGCTCTGGGACTCCTGGCAAAGGGGATCCATGCTATTAACAGGGTCACAAGGGAACGGCTGTCCCACTTAGAGTCCATGAAATATTTCTGAAATAAACTTCTGGAATGTCATAAGAAGGTCTGATAGGATGTCACCCCCTGGAATTAACGAAGCACTAGAAGTACTGTAAGGTCACAGTCCTGTGGCAAAGAGCAGCTCTGAAGGAAAGACACTGCCCTCCTCTGCTGCTTGGATTGTGGGACCTAGGCACGTAGTCAAGGTGCCAAGGGCCACTCAGGCACAGGATTAGCCATGACCACTTGTGCAGCCCTGGAAGGAGATGCCAAACCCAAACAGGTCTCACAACTCAGAAGGAAAGACAGAGGTTTGTCTTCTCTGGGGAATTCATTAGGCACTTGAGTGCTCCTGGCTTTTGTACATCCATGCAGGCTGCAGGAACATTCCTTCCCTATGCTGGACTGTGGATCTGTCCAGCCTCTCCTGCTGATGTTTGATTTGCACTTCCCAGGGGAGGAAGAGACGAGACTCGCAGCGGGGGCAGCCGGAGCAGCCCCGGGTGGAGCGGGGCTCAGCTCCGGCACCCCTGGGGCAGCGCTGCTGCGGGGCTGCATTTCTCACCAGCCTTTCAGCCTAGCTAGCACATGATAACCTAAAACCAGCTTGGTGACAGGAAAGCAGGTCCATGTGCTTCAGCATCTTTTACCTGACTCATGCTGCATAATTTCCTCATTCTGCTACCTGAAAATGTCAGGAGAATTAAATTAGCTGCATTGGGGTTTGTATGCACCTTTTTCCATTAGTAATATTGCCTGAAAATTTCCTGAAACAGTCCTGAAAACTAAGGACTTATTTTAACACCTTTTTTTTTTCCCCCTAAAAAAACATTTGAGCTAAGAAAACCTGGAGAAAATCGCTGACACATTTAGTGGGATTTTAAAATGCCTCTTCTCCCATCTTCCTCTTAGTAAGACTAGGGAGGGATTATTCACAGTTTATTCTCACTATCTTTCCTGAGAACGGTCCACTGAGGTGATGAATTTACATAAATTAATCTGATCTGTAAATATTGTATTATTTCTTAGTTTTCCTATAATACAATCCTCGACAAATGTGAACATTTCAGTATAGAAGGAGTTAATGTTTACTGCAAATTGTAGCTGCAGTGAGCTCAGGGAGAAACAGCACAGCTGGCAAAACAACCTCCCTCTAGGGCCTGATTTAAACCCCAGGAAATCCGGAGAGACTCTGTCATGTTTTTAGTTCAAGCAATACTTATTCTGTCTATCTCTTGGACCTTTCACACTCTTGTGAAAATTGGATGAACCTGCAGGACAAGCTACTGCAAGAAAATTGAAAATATTTTCAGGTCTACTTATTTAATTTGGACAAAAAATCCTTTGAAAAAATGTTGGATGTTTCATTCAAGAGAGAGAAAGAGGAAAGCCTGAAAATATTACTTATGGAAAAAAAAAAAGGTTGGGTTTTTTTTGCCATTAAAAAGCATTATTTGTTTACTTTACAAACAGCAAGTGCTTTTCTTTAAATTTCAAAGCTGAGGATCACAAAAGACCAAGCTGTAGTCTTTCCATTTGAAAAAGGGCATACTGGAAAGCTGTTTGCTGTAAGTAGTTCATGGACAATGAAATTATTGTACTGAATCTTTTTTATTCCTGGATAAACCCAGAGGAGAGGAAGGGGGCGGGGGGAAAAAAGGATGAGAAAGACGTATATAGAAAGCCAGAATGATTTTGTTTTTTGCTCATCTGTCTGTATGATGAAGACTTAGGTGCACACAGCCAAAGCACAACTTCAGCCCGACAAGGCCAATCTTTCTGAGATGCCCCAGCAGTCAGTGGAGAGAAAGGCCAAACTCAGCATCTCTGGAGAGCTTTCCACGGGATGCCAGCCAGTGCAGGCCATTGTGGACAGTGGGGTGGTGCTGGAGCAGATGTCTGCCTTGGTCCCAACCACCCTTTGTGGGGAGGATCTAACCTGCAGCCCCCCAGGAACGGGGATGAGCCTTCCCAAGCCAACCTCATGAGATCGGTGCCAAGCCTTTCTCAGGGGAACAAGGATCCCTGCGTGTCCCACATTTTCAAGGAGGAGTTGTGCTGCAGTTCAGCTCTACACGGGACTGAGACAGCTTTGGTGGTATCTGCAGAGGCCAGAAAACCCAAGAAGAAATTCCTGAGACTGCTGAAGGACTGGGACAATTTTCCTTAATACGGCTTGAGTTCTCCAACCTGCTTCAGTCTCACGTGGAGATGAACAGAGAAAAAGCAGCTGTGTAGATGTGTATGAGCACAAGACATTTACATTTCTTTCTACCATAATCCAAAGAACTAGACAGGTAACTTCTTTTGCTGTTCTTGGAGATGGAGAAGAACCAGAAAGAGTATTTTCATAACTAGACACCATTAAGGATGCCAAAAATAACCCTCATCTGTTATAAGCATTTTATTCCAATACAAACCTGCTTGCTGAGAACAGAAAGAACATGGCCATGGCACAAGATGCTCCAAGCAAGGAGGAAAGGGAGACTAGATATGAAACCCGGAGTTCATGCAGGATTCACCACTAACCCCTACATTGCGACTGAAACAAACTGGCTTAAAAATTGCAATCCAAACACAGCTGGAATCAGTCTCATTTGTCAAAGCTATACATTTGAAAATATTTGTATTGTTCAGATACTTTATGTGGCGTAAATATCTTCCGTAACAATCTAGGAAAGTTGGGGGTTTTTCAAGTCTGTTTCAAAAATTATTTTTTCAAAAAGAAACATACCAACCACAAATTCCCTGCTCTTGCTCTAGGTAGCAAGATTTCCCTGTTGGTACTGTGACCTTTTATGATTGTGAATATGGGTCTTTTAGCAGATCTTTGGAGCTTATCATTCCTGTGAGGAGATAATCTGAAGGCCTTGGTGTTTATGGACAGGCAAAGGACAGACCCTGATGGTTTATAGAGGGTTGAAAGCTAATCATCACAGACACTGAATTTCAAGCAGAGTTTGCCTCTTGAGTCATTAGTCCTTGCTGCAGCAGAATCTGAAGTATTCCTTTCAGCTGGCAGTTCTGTGTATCCACACCAGCCCTGTTCCAAGACAGTCTTGAGGCCTGGCAGGTTTCCTGGGACGAGCTGTGTGGTCTCCAGCACGCAAGGCACTGTGTACAGCCAGAGCCTGCTGTTGACAACGTGGCCAAGGCAACATCATGCCACTGCTGCCAGGGGTCTGGGGCTCCAAAGCTCCCCCCACAGCTACCCCTGGAATGTGCATCCATCCCTGCCACAGGACACCTGTCAGCTCTTGCTTCAGAATCTCGTTAAGGAATGGCTGGGCATTATCTAATCCCAGCAGGACTTGTTTGGATGAATTATTTTTACAGTGAGGATCCTGCAGTATAATATTTCAGTTAAAGTTTGGTACTCTTATTCTTCCAGGCGTGGAAATCAAGAGAACACATGGAGAAGGATTAGGAGGACTGGATAACTCTTCACTGAGGGCACTGGTTAAATAATCCACTGTCACCTTCAGCCCTTGTGTGACTACTAAGAGGCAATCCCAAAATGGAAACAGCTGACGAAATCAAAGAAAGCAACAAAACCGCAAAAACCCTGTAAGTGTTCTCGGCCTGAAAAAATACTTCTTCACATACAAGCAAAGTATTTTAAGACATTTAAATAAGTGCCTTAGTTATAAAGCGGAAGGAATGTGGGCATGCAGTTAGTTTGCTGGGTGCTTGTAGCCCAGCTGACACCACAGGAGGGGACCTTGACTGCAGGGCCTCCTAAGAGCCACACTCCAATCTGGAACTGAAGGGAGCCAGGACACGGAAGGAAAAGCTCACCAGTGCCACTGGATCTTAGATCCCAACCTCTTTTCTGCCTAGTGACAATAAAATAAATGTACAACTCGGGGGGTGGGAGGTGTCCGTTGCCTCCACCCCCAGCCTGGCTGGGTGCTGAGCTCCCTGCAGGCAAGGAGTCACGCTGCAGCATCCCAACAAGTGCTTAAGTGCATGTTTAGCTGTTCTGAGTCAGCTGCTGATTTCAGAATAGCTCTTCTCACTCAGAGTGGAGTGCACTTGAGGAGCTTTGCTGAATCAGGCCTTGAGCAAATTGTTATGCAGGCGTGTTATATTCAAATGGTGATGCTCTTAATGAAAAAATATATCTAGTCTTGTTCCAGCCATTTGAGATTTTGCCACTGGCCAATAGAGGGCCTTTCTGTAGTCCAAGAAATATCATGAAAATGCCAATACACCTGAAGTGTAACCAGTTTCAGCTTTTTAGAAGCTTTCCTTTCCCTTAGCCAGAAGCCACGTGTTCAGGCAGTACATGAAATGGTAATGATGAGTACATAATCCTTGCTCTGTGTGTAGCAGGGTGATACCATGTACCATAGCCCACAGAGACAAAGGGAGAGACCATGGCCCAGTGTTCTGTTCCTGCAGTCTGGTCTCACATATTTGGCCAAGCCAGGCTAAGGACACTTTGTGCCTCAGTTACTGTTCCCATTTTCCCCAAACCCCAGTCCCTATCCTCCCATGAGCCTTCAATGCTGCGTTTTCAGCACTGGGTGAAAAATATCCCCCACAAGCTGTGCTGGGAGGAACAAACCTGGTCTTCCCTAGGCTGAGGGAACTGACTCCACGTATTTAATTTCCCATGTGAATGCTGCAGCCATTTCTCATTACACTCCAGGCAAGCAGCTGTCACAACTGTCACCAGTGCCACTACTGAATTTAGTGAGGACCCTGTTCCTGAATGTGTGGGCACACAGGTGCAGAAACCAGTATATGGGCTCCAAGAACCAGGTGGCACCTCTGAAGACCTCTGAGTGACATGTGATGCCAAACCATGCTCCCTGTCAGACTCTGGAGCCAAACATTGGAGCATGATGAGTGTGGGCAACATGCAGGAACATACTGTTGCTTGGCCTGAATCACTTGAAGGGATACATTGGATCTGGGGAAATTCAGTTCTGTGTCAGTCCCTTTTCAGATCCCAATGATGATTACCACAACTAGCCTGACAGGATTAATTTTGGGATCACTGGCCATCTTCCAACAGGTCTTCAACATCATTGAGTCTCATCCTGGTGATGGGTCAGTAAAGGAAGGTGGTGTCCTTTGGACCACTGTCTTGCCTGTTGTAGCATTGGTACCTTCTGGAAACCTCCAGGAGGATGTCAGAAGTCAGCCAAAATGAGGGCAAAGTACTCCATATAGTCACATAGAGAAAAAGCTCCCAGGAATCCTCAACGAGCCTCAAAAGTCCTGCAGCCAGGCTGGCCTTGCCAGAAGCAGAAGGTTGAGCCTACTACCAAAAATTATGATAATGGTTTCTTATTTATTTAGCCCCTGCTGGTTTTTGCTAATCTGTTTTTTGGTTCTATTTTGTGTTTGGTTTTTTGAGGTTTGTTTAATTGCTGTGATGTCTTCTCCAGTACCGTGTTCTTTAACACCTCAGTTATAGAAGTGCATGTCCTTGCAGAGGGAGTATTGGTTGGGTTGCTCCGTATCAGTACAGTGTAGCCAAAACAGAGGCCTGACCCCTGTAGAAGAGACATGCACTAGTCAGGATGACATCAGTAATAACTTGCCTTCAACATGGACACCAAAATAGAGCAATTACCAACAGCATGCAAGTATTTAGTAACATTGTGATGGCATTGGTAGGCACAAGTTTTCAAAAGCATGTGAGCAAGGGGCAGAGACAGCTGCAGTTGTACATCAGAGGTATCCCAGTAAAAAAGGTTTCCAGAGAGAGGAGAAGCGCAGGGGCATAGAAAGAGATGGGATAAAAGCTGTTGGCAAGACAATAGAAAATAGCACAAGTGGCATCAGGAACAGAGGAGACCTTCTGTCCCTGTGTGGAGGAGGCCAGTAGCATGAAAACATAAGGCATCAACAAGGAAAATCAGAGAAGAAGGAGGCCACCTGTGCTCTGAGTTCTCTTTCTGATGAACTCTCAGGAGCTCGGTGATTATGAAAGGCCAAGACTATAGCCAGCAGTGCAAACTGTTATCTCCGCGGTATCATATACTCACAGTTAATTCATGGCTGTCAGGGGCTAAGACTTTGTGTAGTGGCAGTTCTTAGCACGGTGCAAGAAAAACCCATTTGCACATGTGTTGCTAATGAATAAATTTAGCAGACAATTTCATTTTAGAGTTGAGTTGGTATGATTTGCCTGTCTTCCAAATACTGCCATCCGTGGTCTTGAGAAGCCTGGAGGATATAATGAAAGATATATTCAGTTACATAGGCAAGACCTACCCAAGCTGTAGCTGTATCTTGTGTCAGCTAATATGTAAGCACAATTTCATTCCCACTTTAAGAGCTGCAGCATAGCCAAGGGCTACTTATGAACTTAACAGTGATATGGTTGCTGCCCTTTGAATTAGGACCTGGAAATCAGAACATTTGCTTGAAAGGTGAAACACAAATTGCTGGGTTAGGAGGTCATTTCCCTGATGGTTTTGTACCTCAGGACTCCTATTTTCAAGCACTTCTAACTACAGTATATGCACATACGATTTTCAGTTTAAGTGGAGTATTCCCTTTTGCTGATCTGCTTCCTCATGCTGGAGCTGCAAGGGGGACTTCAAAGACACTGTGGAAATCATTATGAATCACAAGACTTGACACATTTATACCAACTGAAAACTGAAGTTCTTAAAGATTTAACTTGGATTTTGATTCATAATGGGATCCCAAACATGTCAGGACTTGGAATCTATTTCAGCAAGGGCAAGGAATTAAATCAGTCCACTGACTCAGTTGCAGTATCAGGGAAAGGGCTCAGACTCACCTCTTTTATTTCAGGTTCAGCTAAGCCTCAGTCTTTTCTGCTAAGAGCTCACTGATAAGTCTCCAGACACTTCCCTGCCTATCAGGCTTATCTGAAAACCTCCTTTTGGTGTATTCTTCCCTTCTCCTTTTCTGCAATCAAGCATGGATTTTTTTTCATGATCACTATGAGCTCAGTGCCAATTAAGATGTTCTGGTCTTGGTTCCTGCACCAAGGTATCTGTAAACAACTGCAGCCCATCTGCCTTTATAATAAAAAGGATGAAGAGGAACGTGATTTGGAAAAGGTGCTGTGCCTATTTACAAGGCCAGCTCGAGCTATAATTAGGCAGTGCCCAACTGGATGTGAAGGAGGTCCCTGAACTGAAATGTAATACTTGTGTGGAATAGAGTAAAAACAAATTTGTAGCACCAAGGCATAAGACTGGATAAAATACGGAATAAAATTGAGCAGATGAAAATGGGGGAAAAAAAAGAAAATGCAGGATTGAAATCTACACTGGATTTTCTACACACATTTTACACCAAACTTTCTTTTTAGCCTACAAATTAACTCCCTCCATATCTAAATGTTTCCATACAAGAAAGAAAGAGAGGCAAGAGCACAGAGAGGAGAGAGCATTTGACAAGTTGCAACTATTTTTTAAATCCATTAACTATTTAGCTTTACTTCAGGATATGTAAATAAAAAGCATCCCTCAACTGTATTGCTGTCTTGTATCTGCCAGACCTTCTGGGGTCTCACGGGGCCTCCCCAGCCAGGGAGACATCTCCAGCTGCTGATAACATATGGAGCAAAAACACATTAGGTAAAAATGGGGATGAACCAAAAGTGCTGCTATTTGGAGGCTAAATGAGCACACAGAATCAGAGAATATTCTAAGCAGGAGGGGACCCAGAAGGGCCATCAAGTCCAGCTCTGAAGTGAAAGGTCCATAGGGGGATTGAACCCACGACCTTGGTGCTATTAGCACCATGCTCTAACCAACCCCATCCGTTTGATTGCGCTGATTCAACATACTGCAAATTTCTGCCCGCATATTGATTTCTGATTTTAGTGGAGATGGTGTTTATAAGAACCAATTGTAACTTGACCTACTTAGGCTTTCCAGCTCTAAGAATAGCGTGTTTGGGCTGCTGCTGCCTGCCAGGACTGGCAGCTGTGTCTCAGATCACTATTAAACATACTTGAAAGGGTGTTTTCCACTTAAGGAGGTCAACAAGATGCCTTTTGCCTTTTTTGGGGTTTCACTTATTGATGTGGGAAAAAGATACTAATTTCAAAGTATTTGTGACCTGAAATCAGCCTTGCAAGAAGTCACCCTCGCTGTCCCTGCAGCACCACTCAGCAGCACTCAGCCCACCTCTTCTTGGTGCTCAGGACTCTGCTGTCCCTGGTTCACTGCAGGCTGCATCAGGCCCTAATTTTACACCCATCTTTCCATTATCCTATTCTGGGTTTTTCACTTCATTTTAACTTTTTTTTTCCCCAAGATCAAATACACTCATGGTTTTCTGGTGACAGCCAAATAACTTTGATTTTTTTTCTCCTTTTATTTCTAATTTTAATTTTTTCCTACTTTTAGGATTATAGAGCACCCTCTAGGTAAGAGCTGTCAGATTTCTCTCCCTAAGAAACACTCATGTTTTACAGAAATGAAACTGAAAAATAATTAATTGCAAGTATTAGAAGTTGTGGGAAAGGCAGAGAGGGTGTGGAATAAGCCTTGAATTTTTATTTTAAAGAAAACAAAGGAGGAACCTCCACTCCCTCTCCACTGAAGGGTGGGGAAGTCCGTGCAAATCCCTGGGTGCATTTCCCAGGGAGTCTGAGGGAGGTGAAAAAGCAGCAGCAGGCATGTCCCTGGCTCTGTGCCAGGCAGGCTGCAGTGCTGGTGCTGCATGGCACCAAGGTGGTGCCATGGCTGTGGCACCCAGGCTGTGGGGCTGGCTGGACCCTTGCCAAGTTGCCCAGCCCCCGTGTGCCCTCCCCAGGGATCCCATGGGCGCCTTGACTCTCCCTGCACACTACAGGGCCAGCTCTGCACGGGGAGCTGAGCAGGAATGGCAGCGGCCAGGGCTGCTGGAGAGTACTCCCAGGGCAGATTTCTCTCTGGGGCTCACGAGGCGCAGACAGCCCGAGCGGCACTGCAAAGCTGCAGCGTTGGAGGCAGGGCCACCAGGCCGGGCCAGGCACGAGGGCTGCAGCCACGAGCAGGCCGCAGCTCCCCCAGGGTCACAGCAGCAGTGACCAGAGCCGCTGCCAGGGCCCACCTTGGGTGCTTCCTGGGATGCTGAGTGCTAACGACCCTGCACATTGCTCCCCACTGAGAGCAGCTGACAGGTCGTGCGGACAAAGTATGTGCTCCAGCGCTGCTGCTGGAGACACAAATGGTTCCGTGCCCAGGGAGCACTGCGGAGTAGTGTGAGAGAAATCATAGAGGAGAACACATGGGGGTCTTTGTTGCATGGACACCCACATTCCCAGCCTGAGAAAGATGCCTTGTGGTGCTTTAGACCAGAGCCCAGAGACCCCAGTGCCAAGGTGAGTGGTGAGGGCCAAGCTGAGTGAAGATAAAGGTGACTGTCATGCCCTGGGCAGCCCTGTGTGGGAGAGAAGAGCTGTCCTCCCTGCACAGCCTGGGCAGATCCTGTTCCCCTGCTGTCCCTGTGCCAGTGCTCTCTCTGTCCCCAGCTACAGCATCACCGCTTCCCATGGGTTTGCCTGTGAGATATTAATTTCCCCTTTTCAAGCAGAGGACCAAGCAGGACATTCACTGGGGTGAGCCTGGGCCCCCAGCTAATTGAATCTTGTTTTGACAATTGTTGGGCAGCTTTCCACCATGGAGTGTGGCTGTGAGGCATCTTCTCCCCTGCAGTCCCTGAGATGCACACCAAGCCCTTTCCTTTCTGGCCACCCAAACCACTACTCTACCATGTAACTTTAACCATTTACACTAAGAGCTTAAAGAAAGTTAGTCTCTCGATTGCCCAAACCTTCAGAGGCTGAGGATAGGATTTATCCACTCCATACATATATCTCCTGAAGGCAGGAGGATGGGTCTCCATCACCTTTTTTCCCCCCTTGCTTCAGCTGCTTTTTTGTGGAGACTATGGCTGGCCAAGGACATGCCGTGGTAAGGGCATGGCCAAAAACTGATCCTGACTGAGAAGTCGAAACATAGAAGATTTAAGACCTATACGCTCTCAGCCTTTGAGACAATGGCAAGAAAGACAGACTGTATTTAAAATGTGAAGGACTTCTCAGTGGAATATGATGTTTATTAATGTGATGCTTATTTGCATTAAAATCAGTGGTATTTATTAATACTTGTCGTTCATAATGGACATGTTTTGTAGAAACACGTTTTGATCCATCTTTCTTTGTCACCTGATAGCTTTTACTAACTGCCACAGCTTTGTGATTTGCTGCTTTAGAATATCATAGATCACTTGAATCACACGATTGTCATCTTTCCGACTGAGCACTGTAGATTTTATGAACAGGAATACCATTATCTCCCTGGAAATTACATTTAGATAAGTTCAAATTTTTAATTACTACCTCTAATTTATAGTCTATTATCTATTTGGTAAATAAAAGTGCTTGACAACACCTAGAAAGTAATTTCAGTAAGTGCTCTCCCAAAGACACTATTATCATCATGTTTTGTTACAATGGTAGTGTTCCAACATCAGAACCCATCCAGGATGCACCAAGCAGTTAAATAACAATAATATCCCTGTCTGAAAGAACTTATGTCTATACTCAAAAGTATAAAAAGAGGTAGCCAAACATGCAGGTTTTCTTTGCATTTACTGCAAATAAATACATGAGGAAGAACAAGTAATCTAAAAAGTTACTGGAGGAAAAATCTTTTCTACTGACACAATCAAATATAATGTGCTTAATTCAAATAATCCAGCAGAGAAAACTTCTGCACTCAAATACCTGCAACATTGTGTGACTCATTTGCTGTGTACTGATAATATTCTCCATGTTGGTTTTCTTCATCTTCATTTACCCAGTCCTTATCTTCAGGACAGCCAGGAAGCAGCATCAGAGCAATCATCACCCTGGTGCTCTGATTCACAAGGAAGCCAGGGCTGTGGACTGTAGCTTGGTCTGAATTTCCTGGGTAGTTGCTTCTTCTGATCCAAGGAATTGAACAAAATTGCTAAGTGTCTCTGCTAGGAAGAAAGGCTGAGAGGTATGTTATTTTCCAAGTATGTAAAGCATTTTTTCCCCCTGAGTATACAGCAAGAAACCACCAGGAACATACATTGTCTCTGGCCTTGACTCCTTCCACCCAAAGTTTCATGCTTTGTTTCTTTTTTTCTCGTAGTTTCACAGAAAGCCCTTCTCTGGTTGCCTACAGAGTTGAACCCTCCTGATGGTTTCCTTCTTTCTCTCACAAATACGCAGCAGCTACCACACCTTTCCTTTTTACTGAGGTTTTTCAATCAGAACATTAGGAAACAACCTGGACCGACCCCAGGGTCAAAACTCATCACTTTGTCATATAATCATAGAATGATTTGGATTGTATGGAACCTTTAAAGATCTAGTCCAGCCCCTGACCATGGGCAGGGACATCTGTCGCAAGATCAGGTTGCTCAAAGCCTAGTCCAACGTGACTTGGAATTCTTCTGATGATGGGACATCCATAACTTCTCTCAGGAACTGGTTCCAGTGCCTCACCATCCTCATCACTTTGCCCACATGCAATAGTTTTCCACTATGTCTAACCAAGGGGGCATTCAGTCTTCCCTTGCTCCCCAAAACGAAGGCAGCTGCCATGGCCAGAAGCTTCTGCATGCTGATATGACCACTCAACCCCAAGCACACTAAGGATTTGCTAATTCTGCTTCTGTTTGATGGTGTTTTGGATGCATGAAGTCAAAATACACAGAACAAACAGAGGCAAACACACAGAATTGCAAACATCCAATCCTTGAGTAAGGCATCAGCTGCTCTGAGCAGAATGTATGTGGGACCAAAAAAAATTTAAGCATTGACTTTACTACTTCTGCTACATTCTTGTTGACCTGGCTGGAAGCTACTTTGGCTCCAGAATGAAACAGATCCAGGTCAGGGTGAGGGTATGGATATTGTGGACATTAAGCTTTTGTTAGGCACTTCATAGCATGGTAACCAGAGTTATCTCACAGGCTGCATACCCCCCGTGTCCCCTCCACAGTGACAGTGTCCCCTGAGCTAGCAAATATCTTTGATAGGAAGGAGATCTGCACTGAGGTCTGAATCTAAGCTACCAACTTGTGCTTTGCTTTGAGCTTTTTACTTCAAAAAGGCAGATGAAGTCTTTAAAATGAAAACCCTTGCTCTGTTTCTTCTTCTCTTTTTTTTAATTAGCAAGTAACATGGAGCTCAGTGAATGAAAATAACATTGGAAATTAAGAAAATGCTTCCTAGAACTACATTATGCCAATTGTTTTAATGGAAAAGCCTGCTTGCTTTCTTGGACGCCATTTTGGCTGCTCTACAGCCTTGTTTTTAAGCAGACTAATCGCTCTTGTTTCTGCAGGACTTTCTGCACACTTTCTGCAGAAAAGACAGGGATGCACGCAGTTGTCAACGTCGATTAAAACTCATTTACAGCCTCAAAATCTGCACCGTGTTGTGCAGCCTCTCAGCTGAGCCACAGAGCCACAGCCCCTCCTCTGCCAGAGCTTGATGGTATTGAGAGTGGCAGCAGCTTCTTGCAGGAGTGCTGAAGTTGTGCTAATGCTCTTCCCTGGTTTTAATTTAACCAGGCTCTCTCTCACAGCAAGATGACAAGTAAGAGCCCCAGGAATCGAGGGGATGTGCATGGACACCTAGTGAGCTCATAGAGTGGTGCTGGTCTAAGGACTTGTCTCTTAGGTGATAAGGGCCTCTGGAGCAAATTTCCGCGTGCAAAAGGATTGCCATGTGTGTACACGAGGTGCACAGTGAACAGGAAGACAGCTGACCTTCCTCATACTTGTCCACATGGGAAAGGTGATTTTTATTTGGGAATACACTGATGACAGGGAGTGCTGTTCTGAAGCAGCTTCTTTGTCTGGGATAGTGATAGGCAATCTGCCATGTGAGACAAAAGTGTCCAAGAGCTCTCATGCTCTACCTAAATGAAAGACTTCCACAACATACCCATTCTCCATATGGGATCTTCATATGAGAAACAAAAGCCTGCTCGAGAAGCTTATACCTCACCGTGCCTCAATGTGATACTTTAGTGACCTCTTCTGCAGTAGTAATTTCAATGGTACACATTTCTTGTAGAACAAAAATAAGATACCTGAAAAGCAGCAAATGATTGTACTTCCATCTATCTACTTTCTTGAGCTGACAAAATGTGAGAAACTTCCCATTTCCTGACTAAACAATAGACATGTTGCTAGAAGAGGTGAATCTTGAATTGAAATATGGTTATAATTTTCGGATCATCAATCCAGGTCTCTGCTCTTGCAGGATTTTCCTTGGAGAAGGGATCCAAGCCAGTTAAATCAACGTACAATTGCATGTGGAGCTTGACTTTCTTTTTCCTCTTGTTCTTGTTTCAGGACACTGAAGCTCAAAGGTGTGCCATTACTGAGAATTCTTGCACAAATAGAGAAGGCTCAGGTCCGTGAGTGTTGTCACCACCATGATTACCTTGTGAAGAGCCTGTGGAAGTTTTAAGTGGAGAAAGAGAGTTGGGTTACTACTTCCAGGTTCAAATATTTAAGTATGGTGAGCCACATTCCCCCAAGTCCAAACAAATTTTTCTTTAAATAGCAAACATGTTCTCTTGACTTAGGCTGTTGTTATTCCTTTAGATCATATTTCCTCTGCAAGCACAAGGGCAAGAAACTTACTTTTTGTAAAAAGCAAGACCCTCATCTCAGATCTTCAGAACCCACAAGTCTAAAAGCTCCCAAGGTGAATAAAAACATCACAGGCCTATGCCTGCTAAATAAACCTGTCTCCAAATGCTGTCTTGTTTTCCAAGCACATTGACTTGGTACCTAGATTTCTCTTTACTTCAGTACTTTTTTGTTTCACGTACAGAGGGGAAAACTGTGTTTTAGAGGGTACCATGATAACATTCTTGCAAGTAGGTCCAGAGTCTCTTTTTCCTCTTTGAAATGCCTGAGATTATGAGATATTTTCAAGTTTAAAAACTGCCAGGGAAGGAAATTTCTTCAGAAGTGTCCTTTGAGTCAGAGATAAAAGTGATGCCCAGCAGGTATAGGCTAGCAGTACTCAAAGAAAAGATGAACTCCCAGCAGAAGCTATAAAATTCACTCCCTCTAGTTCTGCTACTGTATAAAACTACATCATTCTTTATTTCTAACCTTTCTTTTCCTATCCACTGGCTGTACCAATAAATGTGCAAAAAATCTGCCTGTGAATCTGCGTTCTTACCCTAATTATCCTGCTGTTTATGATGTTTTCCCTGAGGATAGGACTCAGACCACCAGCCACTTCATGCAGTGACCCAAGCTCCATCAAGGGGTGATGCCTCTGCAGAAGGTGGAGCACACCCCAGGGCCGTGGGAGCAGGCAGGAGCTTGCACCTCAGGAGGGCAATATTCAACTTCCATGTTTAGCAGTGGTCTTTTGATACATCAGTGAGCATTTAACATCTTCTGCCTTGGTAAATCTGAAGCTTTGTGAAAGTTCATTGATAGGCTCTGGAATTATACGCTTGGATGCAATGCTATGAATGCAGGAAATGTTAAGAGCCTTTTGCAAAGGGGAAAAATTTACCTGGAAAGGCAGGGTAAGAGCATCCAGATGTAATAGGAGAGATGCTGGTAATAAGAGGAGTGCTTCTGAGAAACCTGCTTTTATCTCCTGCAAATCTGTTTCACCATTTCAGCCCATATTCCTCATTTGCCCTCACCTCATGCACACGTTTAATTTAAACCTGAGACAAGACAAGGACAGAAACATAAACTCTGCCTCTGCGACTCTCTCATGCCACCCCCAGCCTCCCCAAGAAAGCCAAATATTCAGAGTGACACAGAGACACCTGTTCTGGCAGAGCAAATTAAAATGTTGGATTCATTGGTGCTACAACACAAAATCAATGTTGCACATTAAAGGATCCTTTAATGGACATCAGGGAGGGAATGACATTCTTGTCTGGCTAGATAAATTAACTTTTAGATAAATAATATTTAGATATTAGTATTCTTAATCCATTTCTAACTCCCAGCTCTTTAAGACTGTTGAGGAACAAACCCCTTATAAGCTGTTTCTAACTCCAGAAACATTTACAAAGGGAGCTGCTATAATACCTGGAAAACTTGAGTTTGGAAGATCAAATGACCATTCACAGCCAATTACCAGAGCTGTGACAGACTGAGCCTCCTGGCTCAGCTCCTGGGGTCTCAGCTATCAGTACAGCTGCTCAGACCACGGCAGTTTCATTTGTGTTATTTGAGAACCTGTAATAAAATACCTTATTTCCATGCTTTCTAAGTAACCTGTACTCCATGCACCCCTCTGTGACAGTATTGCTGGCAGAAACCAAACAAGCCTGTGCTGACTCCTGCCTACCCAAACAGCAGCCAACACCCCTGTATGCAGAATGCCTCAAATACAGCTCTTCCAAGTTAACTAAATGTTGCTGATGGTCTCTGATAAATAAAAGCCCTATAAACTGTTCCCACAGGTACAGTAGTGAGCAGAGAGAAGTGTATCTGAAGGCAACTCCTTCACACTGCAGTTTTATATGAAGAACATGCTGAAGCTTCACCATAAATAATTAAATACCTTTCTAAACTATTAATGCAGCTTGTTGATGGCTTCTGTTTTGCTTATGGTGTTTCAAAGGTGTTGACTGTAGGCAAGTATAGATCTTTATCTGATGAAAAAAAGCTTTGAAAATATTAAAACACCTTTGCAGTTGAAAGTCTTTCTCCAGACATGAACTTAAAACTGAAATGTGCTGTCTGCAAGGCAGCACTCCTAAGGAGGAAGATCTAAAGATGAAAACAGAGCTCAGTGAAGTCATTGCAAACAAACCTATTTGGTGTTTGACCAGCTAATGTCAGCCACTTACAAAACACAGAAGTTTCACTGCATAAGGCCACCACCAGAAATATGCTGGGCCAGACAGAAATTGTCTGAAGCAGTAATTGACATTATTTCCAAACTAAGTAACACCAAAAGTGGTTATTCAAGGCACTCCAGTGCTGAGAAATCAGGTATGAGGCTGCAGTACATCACTTTTCCTTGCAGTTCCCCTCCATTTAGAAAGAGCTTATGGAGTTCAAGGCAGATGGTATGTAACAGATGAGTACTATCCCAGTTTCTGGAGCCTACCGTGATGCTGCAAATTATAAGAACTGTATTTTTGAACTTGGAGAAATGTGACAGAAGGTCTCCAATTATTTTTCTGTTCAGAAAGATTTGAGGTTTCTTATCAGCTGATGAAGGGTTGCATAGAGAAGCCTGGAGTGTTCCAGTCTCAACCTTCACCAAGCAGAGGGCACAAATGCCACATCTCTGGTGCCAGATTTATAAAAAAATCCCTGTCTAAGCTCACTCTGCTAAGATTGATCCCACTTGGCCATGAGCAATTTTTGCTGTGAGCCACATGCCCTCTTCTCCGAACAGCCCCAAGCTGATCCACAGCCAATATTTCTGTGCACTCTGGTGATGATGACAGCCCTTTAAGAGCAAGTGTCCCAGTGGATTGCATTAGTGATTTCATGTCAAAATAAAAAGGTTCACATGAAAGGAAAGAGGGAAAACTAGGTTCAGAATCAAAAAATATTCCACTAGCTTCTAAGTAGAGTCCCAGATGTGGAAAAGCGCCCCACCTCACCCCAACCCCACATCCTTGTCTTTGTGCTTCCACAGTGAAACAACCAATTTCAAAATGCCAACATTAAATCATCTTCTGTTAGTGCAGTAGACCTGCAGATGAGGACTGCTGACCCGTCCTACAGAACACAGGGAGCTCCTGTTAGTGCTGCTCATGGCTGCAAGGCGTTGGAATGCTGGAGCCCATCTGCTCTGATGTTTGTTAAATGGGGTGTTCATGTAAATACCAGTGTAAATGGTCAAACTCATTATTTCCTCGTAGGAAGGTGCTCTGTCTGTTCCAGGTAGAAGGGGCTGCTCCTGCAGCCTGCCTGCAGACCTGTCATTGCAACGTGATCTCTAACCAATGAGGCCACTCCAAAACAAAATGAGAATATTGAGTGTCACCAGCAGACGGTGAAGATCTGTACCAAGTAGATAAAGTCCCTGCACATTTTTGAGGAATATGAATGAAAATAATAAGAAAAAAAGGAAATGTTGCTTGACTTTGGATGAAAAATCATGTTCTGCTTTGGCTGGCAGGAATAGCAGAGCAAGGAGCACTGGCATCAGAGGGAGTGTTCTCCTGCAGCCTCATCTGCATCACTGAGATTCCCAAAAGCCTCCACTCGCAAACAGAGCCTAAGGAAAATAATTAAAGTCTTGAGTACTTTGCAGTTCAATCCAGTTACCATGGATAATGCACAACTTCCTCCCCACGTCATACGGCACCAATATTTTTTGGTATCATGTTGGGGCACAGACATTTTTCTAAGTGTCTGGTCCATCTTCCAGAAAGGGCACTTTAAAAACCACCAAAAGGCTTTCAAATTGCTTTTGTATAACATTATTGGTCTGGATTCTTATCTTGGCAATTTAGCATCAAAATGTCACTGCCTGATCAAAGTGCTGAAACTCACACTATTTTTCTTTGCTTGAAGAAGCAAAATTATTAACTAGGTTATTAGAATAAAAACTTAGCAGTGCATGTGTTCACAACATTTTGCTCCCACTAATTAATTTCTAATCGAATACCCTGCCAGAGGATCAGCTTACTACTGAGAGAGAGATCACAGCACACAGAAGCTTAATTGGATGGGAAGTAGTCCCAGAAGAACAAAGTCCACTGCATCTTGATGCTGTGCTGGATCAAAGGCTGCCAGGGGCTGGGCAGAACTGGAACCCCGTGAACATGGCTGCAAATGCAGTTGCAAGGCTTGCTGGCAGCAGGGCCCTCTTTGCAAGCTCAGGGCATCAGAGCATAGGAGAGTGTGTCCTTCATAATGAAAAGGGTCTTTAGCCAGCTTTGCATCCCTGGAGGAGGCAGGCTTATCTCGGATCGCTTTTCCGCTTTCCAAGATCAGTTCATTACCAGAGTTTTAAAGAAAGAAAGAGGTTCCCAGCTTTGGTCTTCAAGGTGTTTATTTTCTTCTTATCTCATTTGTCATGCCATACTGTTATAAGATCTTTTCTCTTTGAAAAACAGCTGGAAAGTGACCCTGGGAGGGTCTTTCAGAGTTCTTTTAAAGACAATTTATCCAATTATAACTTAAAACGTAAGATATTTATAATTCTGTACCAATTACGACTACTTTTTCTCTAATTGACATTTCTACCTCAAACCGTTCCACCCAATCATCCTGTGCCACACAGCAGAAAATGGAGTCTATGAAGAAGAAGGAAGAAGCTCAGGTACCGCCCAAGATCCTCCATTTTGTGCTTTTTTAACCTCCATCCTAAAAATCCCAAACTACCTTTTACACCCTGTAATCAACTAAACTAATGTCCACTTTAAATCTGCCTTTCTTGTAACTCATCTCTGACTGTTGGAAGTCCTTTCCACGGGCACAAGTCAAATGCTGTGCCCTCCTGGGGTCCCTGCAAGGGTCCTGGACCCTCCAAGGTGTTCATGGGGGTCTCTGCCATGCCATGGACTCTAACAGCTTACATCTCAGCAACGGCATGGCCAGGTGTTCCACAGCACTGTGTTGGGGCTGGGATGCTGGCACACCTCAGGTGTGCCTCTGCAGGGCACATCCCCAAGGCTGGCTGCCAGAGCTCTTGCTTGGGTCCATCACACCTCGGTGTCCACGTGTCTGTGCAGCCTTCAGCAGCAGAGGAGGAAGGCAGGGAGACCCGGGGTGGGCACCATGCCCAAGACCCTCCCTTCTGGGCCCACAGGGCCATTCAGGACCTCATGCCCCCTGCCAGACCATGCTGCCAGCAGTCACTGCTAGGGACATGTCCATTGTGGGGCAAGACTGACCTTGCTGTGGCTGATGGCAGAAAGGGAAGACCAGTGTATTCGAGTTCTTTTTAGCCAGTTTTAGTCAATTAAACCAGAAATGTGACCAAAATTCATCCAACAAAAGCGTCCATATGACAATTCCTTACTGTGAGAAGTTAGATTGGCAGTTGTCGTCTGCCTTCTCTTCCTCGCTTTAAGGGAAGAGTGGGAAGGGTTTGGTCACAGGTCTGCACCTGTCCTGCCCCGACTTTAAGGCCTGTCTTGTTTTCAATACATGGTCAGTACCTCATGGACACAACCTGTCAGCGTTGTCTGGAGGATGTGGGGTGCAATCCTCAGAAAAGTTCTTCTGTGAGGCTAAAGGTCAATCCAGTATTGAGTAACTCAACATGCAGCTTCTCCAAATTATATTCAAAATTGAATATTGGATCATTTTAATGAAATTAATCCATCACTTCTGCTAAGTGAATTGTGGTTAAATGACCTGGGGCAAATTGAAGCAGTCCCTGTGGAAAACTTCTTAGCACTACAAGCAAATTAAAAAGAAAAATGCAGGTCTTCTTTAAAACAGTCTTAGTTCAGTTCGTTATGAACCTGACTCCAAGTTCTGCCAGTAGCCTGATAATGCTGCTAAAAGACAGGTGTACTTTGCTGCAGAAAGAAAGGGAAACAGTTCTTAGTTCTCCTCCTTCAATACTGAGATGAAAGGTCCTTTTCTTTACAAAAAAAGTTACTAGCTCTCACTAGACCATAATCCTCATGTCGGAGTCTTAAGGTTAACAGCCTGGGTTGGGACATTCGTCTTTTGAAATGTCTTTCATGTTTGGATAAATCATTTCTTTCCCTCAATGCAGTACCATTTTTCCCAGCAGCCATTCAAAAACGAATGAAAAATCTGTGAAGGAATTGCAAACAAAAGAGAGCAGACACCTCAAACTTACAAGGAGTTTCCTACAGAAAACCCAGATGGTTGTGTGATACAACATCACACGTTTTATTAGCAGCAGTCATAGTAGCTCACTGGAGCCTCTGAAGCATCTCCCTCGCTCCTCTGGGTGATTCATTTCTCCCTCATCCCAAACACTGCAGCCCATCACAGTGGAAAATACTGACTTTGCAGAGCAGCATTAAGGGATGAAGAGCACACACTCTGAAAATTCCCATGCTGTCCTTTAACAAAAATAGACCTTGCTGAAAGAAAGCAGGGCCCAGGCATGTGCAGACTTGACATTTGAGAGATTGTCATCACACCAGCACTAATGAAGTCCGCACTAACACTTATCACTGGTTGTTCCTGGGTGAAATATGTGCAGATTCCTGATATCCAAGTGATTTGTTGCAGAAATCACACAGTAGAGGGTAGAAAAGGACATTATAAAAGGAATCTGGAGCATGAGTGAGGTGGGCCTCACACATTTAACCTTGCTCAGTCTCCTGAAAAGGTGTCACCACAGGATCATGGTGCACATGAGGATGTGGAGGAATTACTGGATCCTTCCTTACTGACTTCATTTGTAACAGCCAAAGGTGAGGCTGACTTCTGCCAGAGTCTTCACTGGGTGAAATATGGAAAATAAAGTAAGGGCTGGCAAACTGTGGCCTATGTTGGCTGAACTTCCCCAGGCAGAATCAGGGAAGACAAGCACCAAGCAGCACAGACCAGCAGCTCACCCTGGAAGGCAGACCCACAAAGTCCCAGCCTTTAAGGAGGGAAGTGTAGGGACACAAGCTGTGTCACACCACCTGTGTGCACAGCCAGTCAATAGGTCTTGAATATCTTCGTTCCCTTGCTGGCTCCTGGACCTTGGTGTTCTGATCATCCAAGTCAGCAACCTCTGAGAGCAAACCCAGCCAAGGGCTGCTCCAGGTGAACAGCATGGATAAGGCTGCACTGGTCTTGACTCCCACAGCCCTCTGCAGCCTACAGCACTCTCCTGGGGGACTCAGACAGAACTTCCTACTGCCTGCTGGGGCCTGTGAGATGCATCCTCAGTTCCATGAGATAAGACCATTGCGCTGGTTGACTGTGACTCACTCTTCATGCTTCTTCAGACTTGGCAACTAAGGAACCCCCAAAATGACAACCAGCATCTCAGAGATTTCCGCTGATCCCAGGGAGGATGAGGGCTGAGTACCATGGCAGGGGAGGCAGCTGCCTCAAGTCTGTGTGTGAGGCAGCCAGCCTGACAGACGATTTCTTTTGTTCCCACTGGTTTCTCCTTTCTGCTGAGAAATGTTTTCATGGCAAGAAACACTAAGAAATATATTAATATAAAGCAAAACAGGAAGGGGGAAAACAAATGCAAGGATTAAGTTAAACATGGTGTTTTCGTGGTGTTTCTTAGGACCTTCTTCATATCAGCTGCCATGAAGATGGGGATGCTTTCCTCTTTGCAGAAGCAAGACCTCAGCTGTGGCTGAACCTGCAGTTTTGGCTTAAGGGCCAGCAAACAGCCTCTTCTATTTACGCGTGCAAACACACCCATAAAGTTGTGCCAGGGACCTGGCTCTGCAGTGTGGGCCTGATATTTCTGGGTCTGAGAGATTTTAGCCTGCTAGCCTGCTAACTTTCTCCCAAGGGAGAAATTCTTAAGAAAGCTTCTTCTCACAACAAATCCTGGCAAACAACTATCCTTTCTCAAAACAATCTTTCTCCAGGTGGTGTTTTGCTTTTCTAGTTCTTAAAACATTTTAGCTGTTTCTCCAGTTTAACCAATGGGATTAGAGAGGTGTTGTTCCTATTCACCAATCATGTTAAGTCAGAAGACCTTATAAAAAGGTAGTAAAAATCAGACAAAAAAGGGGTTTTTATACTCTTTGCCTTCTGATATATTTAGAATCTCTCAACTTTTTTTGTGTCCTACAACAACACTGCAGAATGTGTCTCACACAGTGTTTTGCATCCAGAGTTGAAGCATCCTAGATTTATGGCAACCTGCACTTGGTGTCTGGTTAAGATCCTCACCAGAATGGAGGGCTGAGGTAACTCCAGATCCTGCCGTGTGTTCCTCACACCCTGCTGCAAATCCCTTCCAGGAAGCCATCACCTGTGTATCCCAAAGTGGGCTTCAGAAAGTGAGGCTGGACCCAGGTTTCACTGCAGTTAAAATGATTTGGTACCCAACACCTTCACTCTGTCCTTGTGAGCACAGACTGATGCTGCTGGGGGGCCCACGGCAGCTCTATTGCTGCAGTAAGTGTTCTTTGTAGAGACCAGGGGACACTCACCTTTGGCAAATG